>JARJDW010021504.1:0-12273 GCA_030264715.1 Adinopsis sp. GC000173
TTTATGAATGTTTATAAATTTAAATTATTAAAAATATTCTAAAAGAAGGTAAAACTAACATATATCTAAACATTTAGTAAGATTATAATGATAATATGACCTTAAAAATACATAAATATATGCAATATGGAAGTGGCTAGTGTGCAGGCACCTCCACCAATTAACATATTATTTGCTATAATTAAATTATATAAACACATACTAATCAATCCATAGAAGGCTGTATATAAGCATATTAATATAAAATTAACCTATTAAAAACAAATAAATGTATTAAAAAGAATCTGGATAGTTAATCGATCCATAGAGGGTTGTAAATAAGCATACGAATATTAAAGTAACGTATTAACAACAAATAAGAGAATTAAGAAGGATTTGGAAAAGGATGCTTTAATTAGAAATTCGGAACACATAGGTCGATATTATTTTTAAAAACGCATTTGATAGTGATATTCACTTTGTCCTTCAAAGTGCCCATCATGGTCTACCGATGGGTCAACTTCATTTTTTTTAATGGATCCCCACTTTTTTTAATTGAAATTCGGAAAGATTACAACATTTTACGTCTCAACTGTGATTTTTACCCAATTTTGATTTAGGACATCGGAGATACAGCTGGTGTTTATAAGTCCGGCATCACCCTTTTATTTAGAAAAAGCCCTTCTGATGGTAATATTTACTTGGTCTTTCGAAATGTTCATCATGCTCTTCCGATGATCAACTTCATTTTTTAAGGGAACCTCACATTTTTTAATTGAAATGCTAGGAGATCACATATTAGATGTAAAATGTTCTGATCAGAATTTTAACTAAAAAATGGGTGGATTTATTTAAAAACTAAGCTTGGCCATTCATAGACCATGATGGACACTTTGAAAGACGAAGTAAATATTACCATACAAAGCGTTTTATAATATAATATCGACTTACGTATTGAGAATTTCAAATTACACTATAAATAATCTAATATAAAAATCAATCTAATCGTAAATAGAAACGACCAATTACAACTTCTCATATTGTATATGTAGGAGCATATAAATGCGTTGCAATGCATTAGCATTACAGTGCGTTATACAGCAACGCGTCCTAACGAAAATGGTTCTGTTAGAAGAGTTAAAAAAGTTTTATGACTTTGTTGGCATATCACCAAATGTCTCTTCAAATCGTTCGACAACCTTTATCATTATTTTGATCTTTGTATTCTTTCCTGGAAGTGCTGGGCATATATTATATTATACAGGTAATGTATCAGTCTGATAAAATTAAATAACAGCAGTATTATTAATTCAAATCATGTAAGTGCAGTAATACCTCAAATGCAAAACAACATTTGACAAAAATGTGCGAATTTTATATTTTTTCAACAATTTTTTACATCTTTCGTGTGATTTTAGTGTGTTCTTTCATCTAATTACCCCAAATTTATGAATTGGTGTAACAAAATTTTGGCCCGTGTGTAAATTAAAGTCTTCATTCCCTGCTGTATAGGGTATTACTCTAATAATCATATGAACAGTTGTAAAAACAATTATTTAACGATAATTAATTAGAAGAGTTAATTATTTTAGAAAATCATGGATTTGACATCAATGCCCTAATGATTGATTTTATGGTTTTCATGTTTGGATTAGCAGTTTCTGTTGGAACAACCTTTGCTCGATCAACCGAAGAATTTCGCCTAGAAATATTACGTCGAATTGAATATAATGATATTTTTCCTCAATGTGCTGCGCTAGATTATCGCAATTACATTGGAAATTTGGTCGTGCGCATCAATAATACGAAAGTTTGCCCAATTGTTGTCATTATTTATATAGTATTACTTTCTGCAATGCCATGCCTAGATCATCAAGTTTCCGTTTGCGGCTTTATTGTAGACGTGGTAATAAATTAGTTAAAACAAAGCAATAATAGTGAGTTGATGAGTATGAGTATGATGATTGGTTTTTAAGTTACGCAAAGTAATAAAAAATTAACACTATAATTTAGACTTCTTCTTCACGGAAATAAATTATAGTAAAGTAATTTTCAGACATCAATCGTCATAACGAGCTTTATAGCATTTTGCAATTTATCTATTTGTTGCGTTTCTTCTTTCAATTTTTGTAGTTTTGTTGAGCTTTTATATTACTTTTGTGTATTTTTTTTCACAATATTCTTTTCTATTATTTTTATAAAAACGCTAAAACAGAACTACAAAAAGAACAGGAAACGTTAAAAAACACAAAAAATGCGAAACAGTATAGAAAAATCACGAAAAGGGACGAAAAAGAAACACAAAGTTAAAAACAAGAAAAAATGCAATTTGCAAAAGAAGGTAAAAAACAAATAATATCAGACTTCCTAAGTACGTATAAACTAAGGCTGTCAACCGGTTACGGATTAAAGGGTTTACCGGTTAAAATAATGCTAATTTTATCCAGTTGGTTACTACAAACTTTAACCATCAAACCAGTTATTTGGATATTTTATCCGGTAGGTTATCCGAATAAGTTATCCGGTTCGGTTATCCGAATAAGTTATCCGGTTTGGTTATCCGAATCAGTTATCTTGTTTGGTTATCCGAATAAGTAATCCGGTTAGTCAATCCGGATAGATAATTATCCGGATATAATAATAATTATTGGAGATAATTAAATCGGGCTTTGAAAATTCGCCTTTATGCCCCGCTAAATAATTGGTATTGAATAACTTATTCGGTTAAAAAATTATTTGAATAAGTGATTCGGATAGTCAGATTATTCGATTATTAGAATAATGGGCACTAATTGATTATTAGAATAATAATAAAAAATAATCAATTAATCAAAATAATCAATTATTTTCTAACAATCGAAATTCGATTATAGAATTAAAAAATCGCACAGGCATAATAAATATATCTGAATAACTAAAAGTGTCCGGATACAAAAAATATCCAGATGCAAAAAAAATATTTGGATACAGAAGCATATCCGGATAGAAAAACATATTCGGTTAGAAAAATATATTCGGATAACCGGATACCTACATTAAGTATCCGAATATTCAAATACAACCGGTTAGCCGGATATATCCGAATATTTGAATACAACCGGTTAGCCGGTTAATTTCGGTACGGTTAACCGGTTAACGGTTAACCGCATAACTTCTTTTTAATGGTTGACAGCCTTAGTATAAACTATACCAAGATTTTTCTTAAACGGCTCACCTACACAAGTAGAGTTATAAGTGTGGCGATTTAAGACAGGCATGCAGTTTATTACGTGTATGACGACTGGTGCCTAATTATTACATACTTTAATCGAGATAAATTGTAGTATAACTTATTTTGTCTATCGCTTTACCTGAATCATTTACCAATATTCATATTTTACCTAATCAACTTATTTTAATAATTTTACAAGATTTTTACATTTAATTTCTGGTTGGATTCGTCATCATATATATAAATATATATATCATAGTATTTAAAGATTTTCATCAAAATTGTTCAAAAGAGCGAGAATAGCTTAATTGTTTTTGCCTTTTCGATCGATATTGATGAAAAATGTCAAAAATAATAGAAAAGGTAATAAAGAATATCGCAAAAAATTCGTGAACGCAAAGAAAGATCCAATCATAAAATTGAATGTTTAAAAATTTTGTAGAAATACTAAAATGGCCCAACAGATTTTATATTTGTCCATATACATATCCCTTTGAAAAAAAAATTAATTTAATAGGTTAATCTTACATTTTCACATCATTGAATAATTTTATATTCCTAGTACCTTGGTATTGACATTTACTACACACCATATCGAAACGTCGTCATGGCCTTGCAAGCAATTGCTGGTATGTTTGCATGTAATGTAATTTGCAATATAGTCTGTAATCAACTAGTTACACCATATATGATTCTTGGACGAATAAGTCATTTACGTCGCGAAGTAATTACGATAGAGACCATTTCAGATCAGAACGAAATAAATTTACATGTCAACAAATGCATTCGCTACCACATCAATTTATTGACGTAAATATAGCGATATAGAATATATATTAAGGGTCAAATGGGGTAAAATCGAAAACGGAGTAAAATCGGAAATATAATTTACTATAATTTTTTTAATATAATTTACATCAAATGATTGACAGAGTAATTTCAGATTCTTAATATCCTTTCACAATTTTCAACCTATATAAAAGACAAATATAAGTGCAAATATAAGTGCACGGAGCAAGCACGGAAAAGATGCTTATACTTTCCAATAAGCTCAAAACTTTCTATTTTCTTTTTGTTTTGATTCTTTAGACTTTCAATAGTTTCTTTGACTACAATTTGATGTTAAAAATTTTAATTGTCTTTTAAGGCTATTCCACCTGATTTTTCCCTTCCCTCACGTCCCAATGAAAATCTTATAGAAAAATATAAGTTCCGAATATTATAAACAGTCTTTTTGATATTCAGAATATCGACTTGATTCAAAAAATCAAAATAAAGTTAAATAAAGCACGTAGTTCACCACGAAGCATATTTTTAGAATAACTTAAATAAAATAGTTGACAATTACCATGTAAAAAATCAGCATGTTTTTACACGTCAATTTCCATGCTGAAAATCGATTTATTAAAAAAAAACACTCCGAGGCAAACTGCATGTGCTACTTAACTTTATTTGGTTTTCCGAATCAAGTCGATATCTTAATAATAATGCCACTATTTATAATTTTAAAAACGTATATTTTCCCAAAAGATTTGCATCGGAACATGAGAGGAGAGGAAATTCAGGTGAAATAATCTAAAGAAAAAAATGATTAAAGTTGAACTTGACAAAACCCGTTTCCAACTTACCCCACCACATCTTAACCATTATTTATATATTATAAATTATATTCATATAATATGTATCTACCTAAGAATAAAATCAAATTATCATTTTAGTATTTGGAAAGATTTCATGGAAATTTATAAGCACTTCTATTTATTTATCTCCTGGATGCTTATTGCCATAATCAGTATGACCATTTTTGGTCTCTTGGAGGCACGTAACTCTTCACTTAATGAATGAGTATCTACAAATAATTTTACTTACCTTTTAGCAATCGAATATTAAGACAATGGCCATTTTGGGTACAGCGCAAGTAATTTTACATGTGATTGGAACATGTGCTACTATTGCGGACAACGAAGTATTATAACGAATTCACATTAAATGCTAATAATTAATTGTAATCATAAAATTATCATAGATGGATCAATTGCAGTCGGCCATTTTTGTGTCAATTCCTTGGAATGGTAACAAGAGTATACAAAAATCGATGCTTATTTTTATGATTGGCGTTACCACAAAGTTGGACATCAAAAATAGCTACTTTGGCGTATTTAATCGTGAATTTATAATAAAGGTATCAATTATTTTCCGTTATATTATTTACTAATCATTCCGCTTTTAGTCCTACAAAGTTATTTATTCGGTATTGACAATGTTTCAAAAGATTCATACCAATTTCTAATAAATTAAAGATCAACTGGTCTAAACAACAACAAGTTTAAATTTTAAATAGCACTTAAATAAGGGTTTCAATTGGCACAAATAGAGTAAACAAGGCACTATTACAAGGCCAAACGGGTTCTAGCCCAGAGAGGACACCACTGCTTTTAAATATTTTTTTTATTTTAAAATTGATTGTAGATATTATTTTAATGAGTGTATAGGTTACATCGACCCTAAGCCATTTCACATCAATTTGATTTTGCTCTAATACGTAAAAAATATTGTACAAACATGTTTTAATTAGTTTCACAGATGTTATATTTAGAAAAAGAAAAGAAAAATCTTGAAGTATTTAAGGAAAATGGTAAATTATATAATAATTAATGTTTTTAATTGCAATTAATTAAATATTACAGCAGATCGTGAAAAAAACGAGACTGGACAACTTATCGCCAAAATCAGGGAATTTGAACATAAGTTCAAGCAATTAGAAGCGGAAATTATCAACTTACAGCAAGCGAATTTGAAAAACAGAGAAATACTATCGACCAACTTTCAAAGTCCCGAATTTCCAGGAAGTCCGGTTTCTGGGGAGTTTTTACACTCCACGTGGAGTGAGGCTCATTTAAATATGTGCAGGTAAAGTGACACGATGGGGACTTTTACAACTGGGATTTTAAAAGTTGTTCGGTCGTACATCGTAAAAGCTGTTACCTATCAGGGAAAATGAGAAAATTATGAGTAAAATTCATAAAGCACTATGTTTGTTCATTATTATTGTTGGTATTATAATTGTGAACGATGATGAAACAAAGAAATTGTTTTTGTATACAGCGAACAGTTGCTAATAATGAAATACTAGCAAACATTCTAATAATTTTTTAAACATAAAGTGCAATAAAAATTGAGACATGTTTCATTGCTATTTGTTTATAGAGAATAAGGTTTTGTTCATCACTATTTTTATTTCTTCATTACCTTAATCACTAAAAATGTGTTGGCCATATGTGTAAAGTAATCGAAACTGAAATAATGTGCAATGTTTTTTTAACACTACAAAATTATTGTAGAGTTTTTTTATTATATGTTATTATTTATTCATTTGTGTTTGCAATAAAATTTTGTGGTCATTAATATTATTTTTCTTTTATTGGATGATAATTTTCATCGACGGTCATTGAATTGTATTTAAATTTTGAAAAATTATTACCTTTAACTTTATTTAGCTTGTATCTTTAAGATGCAAGTAATTATTGAATGTGAATATTTAAATACCTGCAATTAAAGTCGATTATTTGGCTAGTATTATTGTATTCAGAATTCTAACGCCTAATGCAAGCGGTGCGCGAATTTCTCCAAATAATACAGCAGAAAGCGTGAATAACCCATTAAAGTGCATCATCATAAAAGCCATATTTTTAAACAATGTCACGTTTGACCAATCCATAGAATGAAATAATTCCATTTGTATTTCGTCATTCTACAATACATCTTTTTATAGTTATTTACGTATTTAAAGCAAAAAGTGATACATTATCGCTCGGCTTCAGGTTGCGTTGTATGTAAGTACTCAAAAGTGATAATGTCACTTTTTGTTTGAAATGCATACAATATTTTTTCTATGATCATTTTAACTCTTTTTTTCGTCTAGCTACAGGTTCATTAGGTCGGGTATTTAAGGAACTTTGCCAAAAGAGAATCACCCACGGCAAACTAGAACTAGTCAACGCATGCATAATAAGATACATTATTAGCGCCAGATTGTATACACGTTCGAGACTATCGCTAGTTGCAATTAGAAACGAGCGGTCAAAGCGTTTATCGTTTCCAAGGGCAACAAGAGTAAAAAATCGTATTTTTAAAAAGAATGACAACACAACCAATTTAGTGCCATTTAGCATATTATTAAAGTTTTATCGCCGTATTAATGCGTGTACAAATTTTATTCAACAAAGTTTATTTTTTATCAATTTTATATAATATTTATCTAGTATTTGTAAGCTACCAGGACCAACAAACTTGTGTTTGCTATTTAATTCTATGAATTACAGATAATTTAATTTAGAGGATATGACTTACCCGACCATCCCCTATATGACGTGAACGAAGAGTAGATAATATTGCGGATGCGTAAGTAAACTACCTTTTTATAATAGATACACTGGAACTGATTGTCTTATTTCCATGCGGGATAAGTATGTTAACTTTTGTTGTAATAGCTTTCCAATAAAGTAATTTTATGTTTAAGTTGTAGCTAGTGTTCACTTGTTATTGGACTAGCCCTTATATATAAAAGTAAACAGTAATGTTTTCTTACCTCTAGGCTGCATAAGTAAGAATTATTTTTGAAAAATTTAATTTTTTAACATACATGTATATCTGCTATAAAACATAAAATAACTCATGATGAATTCCAGATATATGCTAGAAATAAATAAATGACTGCGCTGTATTGATTTTAAAATTACTTTAGTGACAATAATATTTGGGTCAATCCATTGAAAACGTGACGAAATTAATAATGATAATATAAGCTTGTACCATATATAAAGCATAAAATATGTCAAAAATTGACTGCTTTTCGAACTTCAAATTGGTATATTTTTTAAACTAATTATAATTGGACATTATAAATGCTTGAAATGTAGTACAGACTAGTGAAGTTATATATACTGAAAATTTCATGAAAATTGGAAGAGGTGACCGCGGTAATTTCGTTGCCCAATTTTTTACGTACATTGGAATTCTGAACAAAAAATGGGGGTTTCCATTTGAAAAACCAAAGTTGATGTCAAAATAACCATGAAGCTGCCGTCATTTTCAAAAGCGATTAGTCCCATTAAATTTCCCCCTTTATTTTAGCCAATTTGTATTTGAAAAAACAAAGTTGATGTCAAAATAACCATGACGCTGACGTCATGGACAAAACTGATAAGTACCATTAAATTTCCCTCTTCATTCTAGGCAACTTTTATTCGAAACATTTTTTCCTAAAATGCACTGTTTCAAAGTTATTCAACTGTCTCAAGTTAAATGGACCACCCTGTATATATGTATGAATGTGTAGGTGTCCGGATTCTCGACATCGTCGTCATGACAATTTAGTTTATGTTGTCGTCATGACAATATGTTTAATCCGATCAATGCCATTTAAATTGGCGTGCCAATTACATTTGAAAAAATGATAATAGGTTTGTTTTTTATTCCACTGAACATGAACATTAGTTCCTGCACATGAACATATGTTCATGCACTTTTTTAAATGGTTCTGAACCTAAATGAACAGTTCATTAAAAATGTTTTGAAATAAAAAACACTATGTGTCCTCTATGTGCCGCTGGTGCAGTGTGGTGCTGTTATATTTGACAATTGTTCACAGAACATATAAATCACGATATAAATGATATAGAACGGCAATGCATAGACAATCTTAAATATGGCAACTATTCAAACTTTAATACATTTAGTACTCATTTCCTAGCCTACAGATTCGATCACGGTTATGCAGGTTGCCGCGCAAAGTGGCTTTTTTTGGTTATGCGTTACATTTGAAATCAAATGACAGATACTGCACATGTGTGCAAAGCTGCACCTACTCTCGAATGTGTGCACGATGTTCATGAACATAGCTGAACTTTGCAGGAACGAGGGGAATAAAGAACACGGTGCAAACTTTCAAATTTGTGTGCATGTGGAATAAAAAACAGAAAACTGCACAGATTGTGCAGGTTCATAAACATTTTGGAATAAACAACAAACCTATAGATTGTGTAAGTTTGATTAGTTACAAAGAGTATAAGAGAGCCCTCTCTTGTATATTTTTTGAGGTCCCTATAAACTATTTTGGTGGACTACGCCACGAGGGGCTGGGGTAAGGGGAATTTCTGTCAAATGTCAATATACCATATACTATATACTATATATTGTACTATATACTATATACTATATATTATATACTATATACTATATACTATAAATAATACACTTTGATTTGTTCAAAACAATATTTATTAAACAAAAAAACATTTTATAAGTATAACATAATAAAATCATGAAAACAGTAAAAAACAGAGATATTCAATAAAAAATTATGGTAAAACCGTGAAATTCATCAAAAAAATTATGAAAAGGTACTGAACCTGATTTTAGCCAAAAATTAATTCAAGTATTTATGAACAATTAGCCATCAAAAATCAAAATTATGGTAAAATCATTTCAATTCATTTTCATTTCATACAAAATCGTGTATTTGTAGATTAATATGTAAAGATCAAAGATTTTCAGTTGTAATCATTAAACAACAAAACCCACATAGCCAACGTTTTTGTAAATGTACTTAGCAAAAAGAAATATACGAATTATGTTAATTTTGTAAGTAAATCAAATTCCCAAATTATTCAAGCACTAACTCTTGGTTTTCAACAATTATGTAAACTTACCAAAGACTCATGCCCCAACTGACTGTAAATGTTTGCAATTTTGTCTTGATCCATGTTCTGTAACTGAAAACTGAAAAAAACTTCCCAACACAATTCACAATCCTTATGTTTTAGTTCTTGCATTAACGCAAAGCTGTCAGATCATCTCTTTCTAACATGTTGCATAATATTCAAAAATGACATTAGTGACATCTTGCTTGACGTACATCCCCCCTGCACACCGCCTGCATTGGGTACGCCTAAGTTTTCATATGGAGTACGCCCTCTTATACTCTTTGGATTTCCCCCTTCTTTTTAAATACGTTTCTAGGATAATTTTTCCGTTAGCGCTGCTATTTAACAAATCCTTTATTGTTTTCTATAATAATGAAAATAATAGTGTTATGTTATAAATGAATAAAAATTATCAAAACAGTTTACTACCATTACAATGGTAGGTTCGGTAAAATTTGATGTGCTTTTGTTTCGTACAATGACATTGTCCAGCAGAGCGACATCACTGGATGTCTGGGCAATAATCATATAAAATAAAATAATTATCTTGTTTAGCGTACTAATTACTTACNAGCATTCGTTCACATGAATGCTTTGTTCTTTAATTTTAACGAACTTTAGATTAAAAATTGCAAGTTAACATAATTTTACCAATACACATTTGTATAAGAAACAGAAATATAGTATTAGTCCCAAACACTGAACATTTATGAGAGCAAACCGTTCACACGAATGCTTTCTTCTTTAGATTTAACGAACTTTAGATAAAAAAATTGCTAGTTAGCATAATACTACCAATATAACTTTGTATAAAAAACAAAAATATTGTATTTGGCACAACTAAAGTCGGTTAGATAGACTATCAAAAAAAGTATTATATATCTATAACAACTAAACTAATAAAAGTTACAACTACATAAGGTATTTATAGAGTACTTTTGTATTTTGTAAAATTACAAAATGTTGCAACAAATTTGTATCTGTATTAAGTACAAAATGTATTTTCAAAGATAAATATACAATCATTTTAATATACAAAAAAAATACATTAAGAAAATTCGAATACAACTAAGTAAAGTAAAAAAATATTCAATAATTTCTCAGTGTGGTATTCCCAACCTAACCATCCCTTCTTCACTGAATTTCATCCCCTCTAGATTGTCTTAACCAATGGCAGTTTAGTTTCTTTTCCTATCCTTATCTAAGGTTGCTGCAGGGAGTATATATGCCGAAATTTTTATTAAGACCGAGTTCTATGTGCAAACTTTTGATCGTGTTATATATGTTGTTTTACATCTGCATTATATACGTGTAAGGTCTTATTGTTAATAAAAGACAAAAAGGTAAAAATTGAAGTTTTTAATCGCGATAACCAAGCGATACACTAATAAGCCGCGTCTTTTTTAAATAAGTGTCGCGACACACGCGTATATGGTCCTCCCAGCCCGATCAACAATTCGGTTGTTCTATAACGAGACTTTACATCTAACGGAATTACAGGCGTAAAGACTACTGAACTGCGAAATATTGTTTATTAAAATGGAAACACCAAAAACATACGAAGATACATTTCGACAAACAAAAACTATCGTAAAACTACTTCGAAGTGAAATAACGAGACTTGAAACATACTGTAAAGGTATGAATGTGAAAATAGTGGTGGACAAGTGCAACCTGGAATCGCGGATGCAGAGTTGCAACGCAAGTTTCGAAGTATACAAGCAGAAGCTACTGGAATTATGTTCGTTTCCAGAGTTTGATGAAGTTGATCCCTCAATCGATGTCACTGACAGGTTTTGTCAAGTACAGGCAGAATGTAAAGCGAAGCTTCAACATACTGACCAAAATGGTAGCACGAGTAGCATCAACAGAAGCGAATCAACGGAGCTCAGCGAAGTATACACCAGTGCACGGAATGACCCTGAGATAGATCGCATAAAAATCCCAATGTTTAGCGGCGATTACAAAGAATGGACCACATTCTACAACACTTTCACATCGTTAGTCCACGACAATCCAAAAATGAGCGGCTGCAAGAAGTTTCTGTAGCTTCAGAACGCGTTAAAAGACGATGCAGAAAATTACATACTAAACCAAAAACCTTCGGAAACAGTATACATGGCAGCTTGGGAAGCGCTTGTAAATAGATTCGAAAACAAGCGCTTGATACTGCATGCTGCACTCGTGTGCATGGAATCATTAAACGAAGAAAGTCCAACGGGACTGAGAGGTTTGATAAATCAAGTCGCAATCAAACTGCCTCCAATTAAGGAATTCGGGAGAGATTTGGGTGAGGATTTACTTGTTTACATCATAACCTCAAAACTCGACAAATCGACGAGATGCGCTTGGGAAAAGACGTTGGAGAACAAAGAGATT
>JARJDW010021505.1:0-12801 GCA_030264715.1 Adinopsis sp. GC000173
GAGTCAGGGGAAAAATTGAGCCCAAAACGAAAGGGAAAATGCGGTAGAAAGGCTATTTTCACTCCAAGGTCAGAAAGAGCTTTAAAGAAAATTTAACATTTTTCATAAAATCTTATATATAGTGCGTCTAATAATTTGGCCAGGGACTGTATATGAAGCCAAATGAATGATATTTGCTCCATCCATTCCCTAAAAAATAGGCAAAAAGTTTAGAACATGTAAAGGTATTATAAAATAAAGTACAATTTTAAATTCGTTTACAAATACAAGTGGAATTTGAACTGCGCTAATTATTATACCGCCAAACAATGGTAGATCCATCCAATCACGCCACATTTGAAACAAACTACAATAATAAATTGAATTTCGTCAAATACAGACATTTAAAATAAAATATTTAACTCCAACATCATCACATGCCGTTGAATAAGTTTTTTCAATTCTAATTGTTGTTCATTTTTTTCCTTGATATAGGAGAATTGGCATATAGATTGTCTGAAATCTGATAAGGCACATCTAACCAAGAGCATTGCGCTTGTTGCAAATAATAATAAAAGTACGCTAAATAGTAAACCATTTGCTCCAAAATATACCTGACATACCAAAATTAGGTAATTTAATGGAAACACAATGTAGTTAAATGGAAGGTACTGAAACATGATATTATCAATCAATATTCAAAATCTTTTTAATGCAGAAGATACGAAATGTAAAATTGAAATGCATCCATTCTCACAATGATAGTATAGATTAATAGCTGCGTAATAAATTGAGAGAATGCGAATAATAGAGCTGCAGATTGAAGTACATTTTTCCACACTTTGTTACGGTGGAATAAGCAACACATCCGCAGATAACGTATCGGTTCTTCCAACAGGCCATCATCTAAAAATATCCAAGAATAAATACGCCAAACCATTTTTCATATACTACGTTGCATGATTCGTAGACTTCTTGTCATTCACTAAGCATATATTCCTTCCATATTTAGGTAAATCAATTATTATTTACATAGATATACGTGGTACAAATAAAATACGTAGTAAATACTGAATTATTAAATCAAGTAGGATAATAATTTGGGGGGTATCTAGGGAACATTATGAAAAACCACAACAATTAGGAGGTTGTAGTCAACAACTATTAGGTAAAACATAGTTATGCAACAAGCGACCAAGCAACATTTCCCGTCCAAATTACTTTTTAACATTATTTGTTTCTCTAGGACGTGAACTAGAGGGTTGTAATTTCTAGACTCATTAATAGAGTGCAAATATATTATTTTTATCATTAAAGTTAGCCACCTCCCTTCAACTGCCATACTGTCTAAATTTTTGAACAGCTCTCCTGTAAAATTTCGTTTAAATCGCTTGATCGATTATTGTATATCTTTGCCCAATCAACTAATTTCTTGTTTTTTAAGCTTTTTTAAGCAACAATGCATTAAGATAGTTGACAAAATAATTGCAACATCCAACAAAAATTCATAAAAACTCCATAAAATATCAGGAAAAATAGCTGCAATTTTAGAAAATTCATTATTATGCAATTTTATGTCAATTATTTACTGCAAAATGACACGGCCAATACATGGCTGATTGTAGAGCTTCAATTCTGCGCTTTCTAAGGGCCCTAAAAACTTTCTTGCTAGCGAACCGTAACTTTTTTTGTCGCACTCCTGCATAAACAATAGAAATTATGATATAATTGCTGTTAAAACGATTAAATAACTAAAGGTAGTTGCCACTATTCGTATCGTTTTCTAGTTTGTTTTATTATTAATAAAAGAATATATTTTATCCAAACAAAAAAGAAACGTTGTGATTAGGTTATGGTTTGAAATGCATACTACTCAAAACAAAGTTTGAAGTTTGCAACTGAGATTGTTTTTTTAATAATCCATTTTTATTTGTTTTATTTATTTTATAATAAATAAATTCTGGGATTGTTGCTAAATAACAATTACTAAAATAAAAGTCATTGCATATTCTATCTCGGGAATCAAACCTTTTTTATGTTAGTTAAAACCGTAAAAAATCGGGTTATTTATGCTGCCTGCCTAATATTATATAATAAAACAATTAAAGAAAGGCAACCAGTAATTACCAGTAAGTAATAAAACAATTCCTTCAAATTCAATTAAGCTATTGTCTGTATTTTTTTAAAAATCGTTCAAGGCTCTTATGATCGACTATGTCCCAACGCAATACGTCTATTTGCGACCCCGTAGTTACGCCACTGAATAATATACTTCTATTGTACGAGATTATTTCAAACCAATCAAGTGTCCAATAAATAAATAATAAATGTATGGACACACTATTCTCATTTCAATTATATTTAAAGTTCGCGCGTCCGTTTTGAAAGACCGTATAGTTATTTATATTTCCAACAATTCAAATTTATTATAGAATTTACCAACTTCAAAGTGTTTATCAACATTAAAATATTTATGTAATGAAACTAAAAATGAGTGCATAATTACTCATTGCATTGCATCAATATTTGATATTTTCTGATGTGTGCAGGTGCATTTGTTTTTGCTTATCTTTATGATTTCATTTTATATGAAAGCATACATTCTTGGCTAAACTGAGAAAATAATTTTATTTATAAACTCTTAGAATTACATAATTATTTAATATGAAAATAAGTTGTATGTATTTATAGAAAATCACAATCTTATAGTGCTACCACTTTTAAATAAGCATCACCAAAATGCTAAATGCTACAAGTTAAACTTAACAGTTAATATGTATATTAATAGTATATCTAGCTTAAAATGAGATAGATAGCTTTAGTTATCATAGAATTCAACAAAATTTCATTAATTATAACAAGCATTATAAAGAATAAAGATACGATGGTTATTCATCCCATTCGTCATCCTCTGAGTTCGAGTTGTCGGCATTGTTTAGGGGAGGTGGTGGAATCATTGCCGATATTTTATCAAGGGCAGTTTGCGCATCATACTCTTTATTTTTATCACCCGATATGCCCTTTCTGCGTAATGATAGCTTGGCGTGCAGATCAGCCATTAAATCGCCGCTCTAAAATTAGAAATATTAGTAATATTAATCGCATTTGAATGACAGTGAAAACTTACAGTCGCCTTCTTCTCCTCCGTCGTCTTTTCAGCCGGCTTTAATGTCTTTTTACCTCCGGCCTGTCGTATTGATTCCATAAGGTTAGCTCTAGCATCATCCACCTTTAACTTTATTTCTTTATTCTCTTTCTTTATATTCGCAGGTACGTCTTGCTTTATCTCTGTTTCAGGTATCGCAGCAACTTGAATAGCAGCCTTTGCCTTTGGGTGCTCGATTGAGACTTCAACCGTTTTAACTTGTACGGTCGGTGCAGGTTCTGTTGGCACTTGGATTACTACTTTGGGTGCCATCGTTTCAACCACCACGCTAGGTGTGGATGTGGATGTGGGTGGTGTACTAACAGTTAGTACCTCTTCAACTTTCGTTTCGTTTTGTACTATCGTCGGTTCCAATTGTAATTGCGTGGGAAGCAGAACGCCGGACGGGGCAATTCCACTACGGTCCTCAATTGTGTATCGGACATCGCCAGCAATTCCAGGTAAATCAGGTAAATCTATAGGCACATTTATCGCAGGTACATTTCCCAAATCCGGCAAGTAAGAGTATGACTCCTTAACATTCTTGATAGGCACATTTCTCTCACAAATTGAATGCGGCGCATCGCCAATATCCTGTTCGTCCCTCACATGCTTCTCTATCTTCACATCCTGACTAGATACTCCAGCATTGAATACAATCAAATCATTTACGCATTCAACATCTTTGTAACTTTTCTCAATCTTTTGTTTCGGCGCTTTCTGCTTCACTTTAACGTGGTAGAATTGGAGCGTTGAGATCGGTTCATCTTTCACTTTACTACTTGAATAATTGTGTTCAAAATTATTGAATGGTAGTGCTGCTGCATCGCTAAAAATCGACTCATAATGTTTATTGCACTCTGTCGCCGGATATTTACAGCATGAAAACACTTGTGTTGCTTTCGTTGACCCACTCAGCCTCTCTATCTTCCTCGAAACCAAATCTATTCGACTATTTAAATTGGACAAATGTTCACTGTTTCGCTTAATTCTCGCCTGGATTTTGTTAAATATATCGTTCGACACGTCTGACAGATGTTGTAATTCCTCGGCGATTTGCACAATCGTTTCTTCCTTACGTAAATTCTGTGAGATGACGTGCAGTTCGTATTTTGGCTTCATTGTAAATGTTGTAAATGCAAATAAATTGTTTGAAAACTACACAAAGTGTGAAATAAACGAACTACTGTCAACATATGAGTGTAGTGGCAGCCATTTTAAAACCTAAGAAAAAAGCGGGTCGTTTAAAAATTATTCTAAAATAGCGATAATTTGTTTAAACTTAGATGATTTTACCATCAAGTGCATGTTAAATAACCCCAGACATTATTTATATTGTATATATAGGCTATTAATTTAAATAAAAACGCAAGTTTAATGTGACGCTCAGTAATTTTATGCTTATGCTGTTGGTAGCATAGCACTTGCGCCAAAAACTTTAAAGGTTAATTTTTGCATGATTATTTATTGTCAATTAGTAAAGCTAGTAAACAATCGTAAACAATAATGTTACAGACGATATGTGCCCAAATTTAACAAACTAACTAATGCGCAGCAAATTGAATGTAAGTAATTATATTGATTCATTTAAGAATTTTTTTATACAATTTAATGAATTCGTAATGCAAGTGTTGGCGTATAAGTTGTCCCTCGATCATTCATTCGCAGAAATCGCCACGTGAGATATGAAGCCAACAAAAACCAACCTCCTCCCACATTACTAAGCCCTTTTATCGATGTATTTCTACGTCAGAGCGAACGCAAAATTGTGCAATGTTACAATCAATTCAAATTCTCGAAATATTTGTCTTGATTACGAAACGCTTCGACGTTTCGTTGCAATTTAATTAAATTGTTGTTCTTTTTTGTTGCTCGAGACAATTTTATCTTAATTTTAAGTAATTGCTTCTCTTTGGCTGTGATTACTACCGATTACACGGGGCAAATTTAAATTTATGTCTAAGAGCTGCGATGCTGTTTTGGTTGCATATATTAATCTATGCAGACATTCATAAATAATTATGATTGATTCATTTTTTGAGTAAATGTTGGGTTGTATCTTATTGTTTATTGATTCCAGCATATTTCGAATGGTAATATTGCAATAGATTGTGTAGCATAATCCAGCATAATCGATATGGAAACGTTGACATAATATAAAAATAAGCAGAAAATACGCTTATCGTGCTTTGCGTTTGGTAGCGTTTTATTAAAATTTCATCTTTCTAAGCAAAAATAAGATAATGGATCATTAGTAGTGTAGGATGTATTTTTAAGATTGCAATTTAATCTGCCAACTGTCTTTGGCACGCGTTAGAGTTGAAAAGTCTCTTTATCGACAACACCTGACATGTGAAATTTAAAACGGCGCGTAATTAAAATGCCACAATTTGCATTCACATTAAATGATAGTTATTTTATCATCTTATTGAATGATAATTGCAAATTGTAAGCAGACAGACGTATTTTCTGCAATATTGTGATGGTGATAATAATAATAAAATCGTCCCATTAATACATTCAATAGAAATGACGTGGGACGGCATTTACTCTCTACTGACGTCGTCTTTGACGTTCTAGAATAAAAATTGGATTTCGAATTGCATACATTTCTGCTTTATGTAGAGAAATGGGATTTTGCCATTATCTTCACTTTGACGTCGTCGTCAAAGCTGATGCAAATCCAACAATTTTTTTTATAATCCATGTTGCGCTGAAATTATCTCTAGCATTGATGGATGATATAAATTCAAAGCTAGTGCGCTATTGCCACTATTTTTAAGTCTCGACATCAAATGGAATGAAAAGCTGTTTGCGCGCTAATGATATTCAATAAACAGCTTTTTGTCGCGTTAAAACCATGCAAAATGCGATATTGCATTCCATACGTTTGTCTCGTCGATTGATTAGTACTTCTTTTACTATTCTCATTACTTTGATCTCTTAAAAGCTGCATTTACAAAATGTTTTCGCGTCTGAATAAATTAAAAGGAATAATAAAATATATGAAATTGAAAAAATTTCAAATAGGTTTTATTATTACCAAATATTGATTCAAATACATGTACATGAACATTTTTAAGACTGATAGAAATTCAAAACGAAAGATTGAACATTGCAACGGCTGAAGACAAAAATTGCATCTTATCGTAGGTAAAATCCGGTGATTGCTTTTTTGTTGCTTTCAATATAATTTTACATTTTATACTTACGTGGGTGGTCCGATAAATACTTAGCCGCATCGATCTATAATGTCCGTGCCCCAGAGTGACTTAAAATCATGTAGTACATTCTTTTAGACGGGTACTCTCAAAATTTCAGCCGAATTAGACACTTAGGTTTGTTTTGAGAACGTGTGTTAGCAAGGTCTGTAAAGTAGGCCTCTGTAGCGACGATGACCTCCTCATTTCACCCAAATTTCTGTCCGGCGAGTGATTTTTTTAAGTCTAGGAACAAAAGAAGGTCGCATGGGGACAAATCGAGACAATACGGTGGATGGGGCATCAGTTTGTAACGCAATTCAACCAATTTGGCCTAGGCAACGGCGGAGGTGTGAGCCGATGCGTTGTCATGATGGAACAACACTCTTTCTGGACCTGGTAGATGTACAACAACTTGAGAATTTTTGTACATACCTAATTGTTTCTGACTTTTTTAAACAATCATGAAATTTTGTTACTAAACATGATTTTTTATTATATGACAAATGACCCAGTGAATGAACACTTCCAAAATATAAGTTTGCATGATTAAACATTTTTTTTGAACATATTAAACTGAAAGCAATATTTATAATATTAAAAGCTATTACACAATAACAATTTTTCCATGGCTACCAATTTGATGAAAATGAATTATAATCATATAAACTTCTAAGATGCTCCATTATTCTTAATATTCAAGTTTATATCGGTAGTACAATATTTATTTATTCACGGGGCAAGTCACCCTACATCTGAAAAAGGTTGATAGTTTACATGATTTTAAATATATTTATTCATATATTGAACGCTCTCATCCAAAGTGTTACTCATTTCATTTTATGATAATAGGCCCTTAAAATATCTATTCAAATATCATTAAAAAGTTCTTTGATGTTTGCCTTTTCGCATGGTGTAATAACAGTCGCAGAGTTAAGATTGCTTACGACAGTTATTAAAAGAAAATTCAATTAATTCGTTAATTGATTTTTTAATGGGCAAATATACAACTAATTTAATATTTTTTAATAGTTGCGTTTTTGTTCTCAACAAATATGTGTAAATTAATTTAAATCCATTCAGTGAATAAAAGCACAAATAGTAAATATAAATGAAAATTGTTTTTACATATTCCCATTAGCCGATTATACTATACAAAAAAGGCATTAAATATAGAGATTTTATATTGCATTTTGATTAACACAAACAGAAATGGCGATATATATATATTGTATATACAATACATTAGTAATGTAAGTACGTCGACGATGAATAACTACTACAATACATTACAAAGTGGATAAATTGCAAAAAATGAGCAGTACGAAAAAAAAGTCAAATGTGTTTGTTATACTGATGGTCGGTGAAGCGTAGCTATTAAATTTAAAAACATTCAAGACGGAAGGTTGGCGTCAGAAATTAGTGGGTGAGTGTGTATTTTATTAATTGGGGTGCGTTTTATGCAGCAAAAATTTTATAAAATAAAAAACGCGCTTAAAAATATCTGAATTCACTCTAATATACAATTCACTTAACGTTTTTATTGTGATATTAAAGTTTTCAAGTTTAATAAATGTAAAACTAAGAAAAATAACAAATTAAAAATATTTATAAATAATAGCAATCAATATATTCATTCCACTGTTGCACTACATTTACATCAAAGCTACATTTACAATTGTAATTAAAATAATTAACAGCGAAGTACAAAAAATCGAAGACTCAAATAGATGTATTCAATATTTATTGTCACATTAATTATCGTACCGTACAGTAATTATACCGAATATTTAATACAATAACAAATGATCAAGCAGCGAAACAAACAATGAAAAATGCCTGATTGGTTCTCAAATGTATGATGATTTAATTTCACAATACATGTTTAAATGTTTAGAACAGTTTCGATTATTGCGAAAATTCAATGCAATTCAACTCAAAATATTTAAACTAGAACATTTAAATACATTTGTATTATATTTATGAACTCGTCGAGCATTTCTCATTGTTTCTTTGATTGATTATGTATTTTTTATTTATAAGGTGGATGCAACAAAGTTTTTACATTAAAGTTTTCACATTACAGCAAATATTGTTGTTGATTTGGCGATACTTTTATTTTTCAACATATTGACAAGACAAACAGCCACATTTTTGAATAAAAACTAATGATTCGAGTTGTCATATTGTTGTCGTATATAAATATGAAAAATCATCATTCCTCTTTTGTGTATTTCATTTTTAACAAGATTAGTGCGATATAAAATATTTTATCAAGTCAGTCATAATTTCAAATAAAGGAAAATGCATAACTTTTCAATTACATTTATATAAATTTCAATATATTTGTGTTTATGAACTAATGAAGCATTTTGTATTGTTTCTTTAATAGCTAATGCATTTTATATTTATAATGATCCATCAATAGATGCAACAAGGTATTTACATTAAAAGCAAATATTCTTGTCTTACAATGATTTGTCGATACTTTTATTTTCCAATATATTATATATAATAAATTCTTTTTTGTATTTCATTCTTAACAAAAAATTTTAATAAAAAAATCTAAAACTTGTTTAATTACATATTTTTATTTCTTATATTACACTAATTTAAATATATTTATATTTTTCAAGTAGTGAAGCATTTTACATTGTTTTCTTGATAGATAAAGCATTATTATTTATAATGGTCCATCAAGTAGATGCAAGAAAGTACTTACATTAGAACAAATATTGTTGTGATAGAGGGATTTGACGATACTTTTCTTTTTCAATAAGTTCAAACAGTTTAATTTTTGAATAAACTAATAAATTTGCATTATTTCTTTGATTAATAATGCATTTTGTATTTATAATGGTCAATCAAATAGATACAACAAAGTTGACTAGACAAGCACCTAGATTTTTGAATAAACTAATGATTGACGTTGTCACATTTTTTTCTTAATAATATTTGTGCGAAATAATTTATTATCTCACGTCAGACATAATTGAATATTTGTATTTGTCTATTTGTATTATGCATTTTGCATTGTTTCTTTGATTGAAAATGCATTATTATTTATAATGATCCATCAAGTAGATGCAACATAGAATTTACATTAGAGCAAATATTGATGTGTAACAGTGATTTGACGATACGTTTATTTTATAACAAATTGACAAGACAAACAGCTACAATTTTTCTATTTCATTCCTATCAAGGCATAACTTTTCGAATACATACACATATTTTTATTTCTATTATTAATTTAAATATGTTTGTATTTTTGCATTCGGGAAGCACTTTGTGTTGTTTCTTTCATTGCCGCAAATCTTGTTGCGTTACAGTGATTTGGCGATATTTCAATTTTTCAATAAATAGACAAGACAAACACCTACATCTTTTTCTATTTCATTCCTAATAATATTAGCGCGAATAAATGATTTTCTCAAGTTAGACACAATGAAATGTTTTCTTTATAAAAAAAATGTATAACTTGTTCAATTACACCTTTTCATTGCTTATAGAAATGTAATATTTTTGCTGCTTTGATGTTTTGAAAGCAGTTTTAACGCATTACAAATCAAATAAAATAAACAGATATAAAACTTTATATATAAAGTTTAAAGAAAGTTTATTGCATAGAAAAATGTGTTTTCATTACTCATGATATTTAGTTAGTCGAAGAATCAAATATAAAATGTTTTTGTGATTATGAAGCGACGTATGTGTAATGTGTTTTCGCATAAATAACGTTTATTTTACAAATATGTATGTATACATTTTTGTTGTTGTTATTGATTTCAAGTCTCAAAAGCTTCCTTCGCTTATAAATAAAACTAAAGTCTATGAGTGCATATAAAATTACAGTGAAACCTCGGTGTACGATCGCAGGGGCGTATAGGCGGTATTCATTATCTAGGAGCAAGACTGTTAATGAGATCATCGGGTTTGTTTTAATTTCAAAGAATTCAACATTCAACTTTTTAATTGAATATCAAATGAAACATCTTCACTAATTAATTTTAAGATTATTTTGTATAATTCTTGCAGTAGCTAAGTAGGCTAAACTATACTACGTTTGTTCCAAATAAGTGAGTCATTTTTTAAATTTATTCTTATTCTGTATTTTTTTAAGAAACCAAATTTACATTCTTAATATTTACCAACTTCTTAATGTCACTTTAAAATATTTAATTTTATGAGTTTGTTAAAAATAACAATAAAATATCGTCAAATTAGATGAAATGTATAGAACATCGTAGAGTTTTAAAAAGATAAGTAAAAGAGTCGCCTAAAACTAGATAATTAATCAAAATACGAGAAAATTGAATTTATTGGATTCACAACAAATAATTTTATTAATAAAATAACACAAGTTAGTCTAAGATGCTTTATTGTAGAAGAAGAATGATTTAATTATAAATTATGTAACAATTAAACTTTATTTTTCATTTAATTAATTTTGAAACGAAATATATCATATTTAAAATGACTGTTTCATAATTAAATACAGTATCTTATCCAAAAAATTATTCTAGAACAAATAAAAATCTCAAATAGCTTAATTAGTTTGGAATAGAATACTAGTTATTATTTTGAAACGTCTTACGTTCAATGATGTTTCATGATAAGAATTTTGGAATTTTATCTGTAGAGACTGAATGAATAATAATAATTCTATACTTTATTACAATCGGCGATCAAATTGCGCATTATAATATTACAATGAACGGTAATAAAATATTTAATAAGTTCATAGTCTACAGCTATGAACTATTTAGAATATAATATTTTTTTTATTGTAATACTAGTTTTGAAAATATCAATATCACAACTATACGCATCAAATATTAATGAATATAGTATTCAATGTATTATACTATTCGTAGTTCTTGGATATTTTAAAAATATGAAAAGTACTTTGGGTCTTAACTGCCTACTCAGTGCATGATAAGATACGTACTTGATTATTAGCGCCGGAATTTTTGTTTGTTTTCATTTTTGACATTTTTTTCATAGAGATGTTTAATAAGATGTTTTTGACGCAAATATGATGAAAAAATTAATGAAATTCACTTACCTTAATAGTTATTGGGTGTGATCTTATAAACACGCCAGACATTTAGAGTACAATTTAATTAAAGATATTGCAATTTTTTAACTTAATTTAATTATATTTAATTTTGTTTTATAAATGCCTTTAAGAAGAAAAAAAATCATTATGTGTGGAATTTTATAAAACATTTTATACATAAACTTACAACACATTTAATATCAAAACAATTATTTTTTTTTTAAATGATGTAACTTTAACACCAATATCTCATAAATCTCCACTGAGTATTTACATCTAATATACTTAGTAAATTTCAATTAAATTAATTTCTACCTTGTCAATTATTCAATTTCAAATGGGGTGACCATAATGCGAAATTCCATCTGTGGTTTGTCTAAACCAGGCATGTCCAACCAGTGGCTCACAATGCAATGTTCTGCGGCCCGCATTACGTTTGGTATGATTTCAACAAAATGTGTTTACAAAATGTTAATTAATTGTTTGAATTTTTTAATGCATTTAAGATAGACATGACTGGTCTAAACCGATATAGAAAGTAACTTGTACTTACAAAACTATATTCAATTTCTAAATATAACGCCTAATCAACAATGAAAATTAATTTTAATTTATATGTTTTCAGCAAAAGTTATTATTGTAATATCTACCTACCAATTTGTGTAGAATACGTTACTTGCATTTATTTTCTTCTCTGTCGTTTTCCTTAACGGGCCCAGAAATTGTCCTCAACGCCCCTGTATGATCGAAATCCATTCTTGATGTAGGTGTACGTGTTTGTATATGAAACTAACCTTTTCCAAAAGTAAATGTAACGATGATTAATCCTTTCGCATGTAAAAAGGCTCCTCGCATTATGAAAGAGATTGTAAAATCATTTAAACATTGTTTGAGCACGTTCAAAATCTGTTAGAAATTTAACACACACACCCACAGCGTCGTTTTAATATTATTTGAATGAAAATTAAATCAACTATTGCTGCAATATTATTAAAATATTAAATCGAACAAATTCTTTATATAAGGGTGTATTTTTTGGCATTTCTATCTTCTGTCGATTTTAATACTCAAAAACTTAATTCAATCGTATAAGGAAGACAAATTGTATACTTGGCAGAATTTTCTTCGCAATTATATCTAGTGTAAAACAAAGTATAAAAATATATATATCTACTTAGTACTTAGTATAAGAAACAGAATTATTTTGGACTAAGGATCAATATAAGGGAATAAAAGGCAAAAAACAAACAAATTGAAATATTTATTTATATTTATTATATTTATGTATATATTTAATACTCCCTCCGTCCGGAAATATGGTATACATTTCAACAAAAATCGTAGATTATCGTGATTATAAAAATAAATTGGCAACTGTAATTACATTGTTATAGTAAATACTCATGACAATATAA
>JARJDW010021511.1:0-13127 GCA_030264715.1 Adinopsis sp. GC000173
TAAACTATATATATATGTATGCGTATTACAACAATAAACATTCAATATTCCTGTGTTGGTAAATACTTGGTTGATATTGATTAGCCCTCCGCACTGCATTTGTTCATTAATATTAATATATACAAACTGCATGTTTTTGATCAATTTGATTCATTTTCACGGCCGAATATAAAATATACGCATCGTATTTTTACGCGCAATTCATGTGGGAAACACATCAAACGCATTACTACATCGACATGTCTGCATATGGAAATATAGTAATAAATCGACTTTGTATATAACTGTATTACGAGTGTATAGGCAGGTATACGAATACCAGGTAAAACAATAGAAATAATCTTAAAAAGTAATTCTTACGACTGTTTTATGTTTATTCTTGTTAAATATTGAAGACAATTTATATAAATCATCTTCTTAATCTAAGGCTTTGTTTTAAAGTTATTAAAGAAAAAGTAATTATTATAAAAATCGGTGCTTTATAAGCTTGCTATTAAAAAGAACGCAAGTTGGTAAAAATTTGTAATAAGTACTGTTTAAGTTTCACATTTTATTTCTCTTATAATTCAATGAGGATAATAAATTAAACACTAAATTCTTTTGATTCTAATAATTGAAAAAAAAACTAGATTGAAATGCTGAAGAAAAATAACATAAATGACATAGATTAAAACTATTCTTATGGTGTAAGTTTTAAATTTTAGGTATAGCTAATTTCTTTCTTTTTTTAATTGATTATTTTCATGCAATTCTAGGTAATTTGCTGTGCCGAAAAGGATTTCAAACCAAATGCAAAAGTATCTTCCAATTGAGTACGACAACTTAGTAATTATTTTCGCCTAATTTTAATGTATTTTCTTGCCCAGAGAATGAAAGTTAAAATTACTACCTCGTAACATTAATTAATTCTCTTGAAATATACAATTGATCGCTTAAAAGACATTTTTGGATGCAGCGCCCACAAAAACATATAAGAGATTATCTACAAGGAATAAATAAGCAGTATTTTTAAACTTATTTAAATCTTTCTTTGGTAAAAACGATAGAAAAACAGTCTTAGTAATTTTTTGGGGCAAAGATTTAAATTAACCAAGAGACAAGAATAATACGCCCGCCGTAAAAACGCAAAATGACCACCAAATGGCATTAAGGATGATCCCGAATATAAAACAGGCACAATAAAATTTCAATTCCACTTAATGAAACGTTGTTCTTGGACAGCTTCGCGTTTTCGTCAATTATTGCGTATCACCCTGTATATATGAATACGTGGCTGGTCCGAAAAGTTTCTAGTAATTTTTAGTGCAGTCCTACATTTATTTTAGCATCACCACGTCCTCTTTTTTTTTGATTTTTGATGGATTTTCTTTGCGCAGGAAATTTTTGTGACATTCTTTTTTGATTTTTCTTTGATTTTGGCATTTTCCATCAAAATATTTAAGGATTTTCATTATAAGTGATACAACATAGAGAAGAACGTGTGTTCTTCTCTATTTTCTATCAGGTTTTATGAAAATCGCTAAAGGATTTGATGGAAAATGCCAAAGAGCAAAGAAAGGTCGCAAAAAAATCGCAAAAATTTCCCGCGCAAAGAAAATCCGAAATTTTCAGTTTAAATAGACGTGGTGATGCTAAAAAATAATGTGGGGCTGCACTAAAAATTACTGAAAAGGCTAGCAACTTTTCGGACCACCTACGTGTATATATATTCCAAATAACATACTTATAGTCTCCAAACGCGACGTACGTACCACCGTACAACAATCTAACAATTTGATATTATTGTATGGAATATTAATGAGCGAATTTAAATTTTAAAGTGGTTTATGAAAGTTGAGATAGTTTCGATAACGCTAACTCAATTTCGCTGATAATTTGCTCCAGCTCCAACAACGGCATGCTGCTACTCGATAAAGTTTCTACGTATTGGATCGGGGGAAAATGACATCAATACAAGAACACTATTTTCCTAAAAATTGAATAAAGATTGCGGTAATAGTTCAGCGATGGCTAGTTTTTTCCCGATCACAATTCGATTTCGCCGCTCGAACGTTACGTATCTTTTTTTTCTTCTTTTATTTATTGTCGACCAGTTTGTTTTTTGCCGCTGATGGGAAACAACAATAAATTTCCATTTTTTTATTCATATAATAGCCATGGAGAATTATTCAGCAGCTTTTTTGCGTAGCAGATAAATCAATAAATAGGTTGACGTTTTTTTGCTTGCTTGCTTAAAAAACATGCATTGTTTATTATTATTGTTATTATTATTATTAAAAGTTGATCGGTGTATTTGTAACTTTCGACACAACATAAATATATGTTTGTAGTTTTATTATTTAATTTAAATGAAATGTAAAAATATCCAGTAAATTCGAGATTTTGTGAAAGATTTAGGAATTTAGTGGCCAACTTTTATTTTATTCATAGAAAATCATTTTCAAATAAAGAATGGTACAGTATACATTAAATTTCAACAAAAAAATCGCAAATTTTATTGTATATTCTCTTAAATTCACTTTATTGATAGATTTGTATGTGTAACGTGTCATTTAAAACTTAAAAACATATTTAAACACATATTTAAGTGATCAATTTGTGTACCAGGTTTTTTTAATTACAAATTAGTTTGTATTCTTTCATATAGCAGCATAGCTGAAAATGTGCGCTTTTTAAATTAAAAACTTGTAGTTGAAGTAAATAATAAATAAAACAAGTTAAAAGCTAAAAACTTGTTCAGTTTTATATCAAGCGTTATAAACATTTTTAAAGAAGCGCACTAAATTATTTTACTCGATTTTAATTTTTTATAATTGACGTTGCACATTAAACGTTTTTTTATTGTCACGTTGTGTTAAATAGTTTAAAAGATTGTTTATATTTTTAGTAAACATAAAAGCGTTAATTAAAAACAATAATGCCCTCAACTTTCATTAACGTAACGAATTAACCTCATTTTTTAAATTTAAATTAAGCTAATTAGAGGAAAAACTACAGCCGAAAAATTTGATACAAAACATTTTGTCAAGAACATCAAATCGGCTACAACACATCACACACAGCACGAAATCATAATAATTTTGTAAACATCTTCGCAATATTGAAAACTGTCAAGTTCATGCATCACTTTCGCCATTGATATTACAACAGCCCTTAACCGATCCCACCTTCTCTCTCGCCCCCCTTCACTCTGCCGGCGCCCACATTTAAATTTCCACTTTGTGTAGCAACAACACAGCGCAGCCAGTGCAAAGAAGAAAAAAAACCCAATTTTAAATTCAAATATCGCATTTCGTTCACATCATACGCACAAACAGCGCATGAAATACAACCGATACTTTTTACACAATAAGCTTTTGTTATTAGTTTTGTTTTAAAATGTTTGTGATATAAAATTGTCTCATTTGCATCGCATTAAAAGCCTAGCAAGTTTTTGCAATTGATATCTAATGTCTTCTTTTAATTTCTAACCTTAGATAAATTTTATTTTTAATTTAAAATGCCTTTAGCACATAATGAGCTGCTTTTAATGTTAGAATTTAAAGTACACTAAAAACTTTAACTTTTGGTTAAACTTAAATTTTAAGTTTCTTCATCGTTCATTTTAATTAAAATTAACACTTATTACGAAGGTGTAATAAATAACAGTCATAAAACTTCTCAGAAGTATTTGTTAAAGTTATTATTGTGTATACTATATACATTTTACGTTTCACCAAATGATTATTCCTAAATAAAAATAGCACCAGGGTAAAACAATTTTTATATTTTTGAGTTTGATGGTTTATTCACAATTTAATTAAAATTAATAAATTAAATAACACAAAGGCTTTATTAAAGGCAAGCGAAACCGCAAAAATTTTATAAATATACGCGATCTATTTTCTGCATTTTAATTAAAAATAAATTATATTTCATATTATGAAAATGAATGAAGATGATGGTTTGACAATAATGCAGCGATATATTGATATGGTGCATTCCCATACATCTGTTTTAATTAATTTCTTTAAATAATTCATTAGATTTTACCTACATGTGCATTGAAACTTATATTTATTATTATATTTTGTCTTTCTGATTTATGGCACCTGGTTTGGAACGGGTATACCTTTCTCGGTGTCGTAGCACTCGTTTTGTACTCAAACTGTTTGCAGTATTGTTTCAATACACAATTAAACGAACTATTATAAAAGTATATTTAAACAAATTCAAAGACTAATTAAGTGTAATTAAGCGCCTTCCCCGTTCGTAGAGTCGATGTGTACTGTTCTACCAACGTCTAAACGACACGTTGCTAAGATACTGACAGGCAAAGCCTACTGATCTGTTCTCACAGTACAAAGCCTACTTAAACAAAATCCTCATATTTTCAACAATTGGTACTGTCTTTAGAAAATTTTATGCCAGAGCCAACCAATATTTTCTTATTTAAAAATGTGTGATCAATTACATATTCTATCAAACTACCATTTTTATACTCAACAGAACAAGTTATTTTTGACATTTTAATTAAAATTAGCAATTAAATTACTTACATATAAAAGTTTTAACACAGTTTTACTAAAGATGTTGGAAATCTACAATACACCGACAAGCTGTTATTTTTTTAAGGCGTACTTTGTTGTGTCCAAAAACATTTTATATATTCTACTCAGAAATTTATCTAAATGTTTTACAAGAATCTGTTTTGCTTAAAAGCTGAAAAACAAACGATCTTTTTATCCATCCTTTTAGATTTTTAAACCTCCATTACGAAAGTTTTAATCAACATACTTGAGATTTAGATTAACTAACAGTTTTTCTATTAGTGGAGCTATATATATTGTAGTGAAAAGAGCGAGTAACGATTTAATTTATACGCAAGCATTGCAACTTTAATGAACTTTGTTTTATATGCACAATATTCATTTGCGCTGCAAAATATAAAACAGGAAATTAACGTTGTGCAATTTTTCCATCGTTTGCGGTGGTGTACGATTTCAATTATTATATAGATGTAGTTTAAACAATTATCAATATACATGGAAAATATTTTATGCAGTGCACGATATTTTTATTCCCCCCGTTAAATATTTGATAAATGTAAACAATAATTGAAATTAGTTTTGCGTTTCGAATGATTGCTTTTTCATATATGTAGAAAACATACAACATATCTATAATTATGGCATAATAATTTGATTTAAACAAAACAATGCGGACAATATGTTATGTTTAGTTAATATTTAACTTATTTTAATTGCTTTTTTAAAACGAGTATCACACCAAAATGGATATTTGTTATTGCACGTGTGAGTTAAGTGCTTTTACAACTCGCTTACAACCTTTATATAACTTATATAATAAAGCTACGTACGTGTGTTAAGTTCAAATTTGTGTCAATAGATGGCGCCACAATTTAAAAAAAATAATAATTAAAAATAGCTTTATAAAAGAATAATCTAGATTATTTTTTATTATTATTAAACTAATAAAATGCTTTTTGATTATTTTTTTCTTATATTTGACTTGCGATTGCGCATTTAGTGACTTTCGGTTGGTACTGTTCTAAAATTTTCGGTTAACTTCGTGCGCTACGGAATGGCCGTAGCTTTATTATACTCGTTTATTTATAATTTGCTAGAACTGTTTGTACGAACCAAAATTTGTTTCTCTGTGGAGAATATGTATGCAAATAACCGATTTAAAAAAATTGCATGTTTTTGTGTTAAAACAATTTGATAAATACTCAATTTAGTACGTTTGCAATAAAAAATGTTATAATTTTATTACCTCCTATGAAATAAATTAATATACATTTGAACTTTTTTTATTGTTGTTTTTTCCACGTATTCAAAATGCAAGTATAAAGGTTTGGACAAATATTTATTGTATTTGTGGTAAATAAGCCACTATTTTATTTCCTTGAACTGAAAACGTTTTCACAGAAATTGCAACAAACCTATATTTAGAATATAAAAGCTATTTTTGTAATTCATTGAGCAAAACTTCCCCTTATCAACAAAATTTGTATCATTTCTATTATTTTTAATACAATTGCATTTATAATACTGCAAGCAGATTCTTTTTTTATTAGATACAAAACTAACGTTTTTTTTTAATTATAAATAACTGTTAAAATAGTTTTAGAATATATGACTTCAAATGCCCCGTATAATGTAAATGGCTTCTAATGATTTTGTTGTTTTGTTGTTCATATGACATCTTGGCTCATTACGTCTTAGTTAAAGCTTAAAGTTAACTGTCTAAGCACACCCTCTAGTATAATCAGAAAATATCTTACATAACGATTAATTAACAAATATTTATTAAAGTTATACAAGTAATACTTCTTCACAAAATTCTTCTATTGTATATTGAAAAGTTAACTAAATATTTAATTTCACTTGACATGTGATGTAGAATCACAATTGTTCCATTCTGTCACATCTTTATGATAATATTACAAATATTTTATTGTAAAGTTTTGGGAATTTTGTTGCTTAAAAGGTATCATAAAAGAAATCCTCATCACAAGTAATTACCAGACCTTTAAAATTGAACCAAATCTTTATGAAACGTTTAAATTAAATAAAGTTGTGTGTGCAAAAATCATTTCTTTAATAGTTATTTACGTTATGTATATACAGGCCTCGGTTATCGTCTCGGCCTGCACGTCTACTCGGCAACTGTAAAATAGCACTTGCCTGCCAAATAACGTACAATACTTTTCATGTCGATAAAATATTTAAGAAAAATTAAACGTTTTACACTTAATGACGCAAATGACAAATAAATATTACTGAGAAGTAAATTTATTATTTACAAGTTGGTATCATGATCAATATCACTAGCATCACTAGACATTCAATTTTTAGAAACGTCAAAATTGAAAGTTCGCAAAACGTAAAATATAGTTATAAAATCAGTTCATTTTCTGAACATAAGCTATTATGTTTTGTGACAATCAATCATATATCATTGATAATAGTTTCAACCCGTTCAATTCTCAAGTTAGAAATATGTAACCACTACGTATGCAATTAATCTGGTAACTTTTGAAATTTAAGGTTGCATTCCTTATTTTACCTGGCTCAGCATTTTTTAGTGTACTAGGCTACCTGCTGCTGCCGAATAAGGACGAAGGCATGAAATAAAATATTATTGTTTTTGCTTAATTTGCAATTGGGAACAGAGCAACTGTGAAAGATCGAAGAGAATCATAAATAAAAATAATAAACAAAATCTTTTCTGCCACTATCTCTACTTACTACTTAAAAAATGTGAATGCATGAATTGGGCTCTGGTCAAACAATTTGTTGCTCTTACTAATATTTGAATTTTGTTATTTTTTCATATTCACCTATTTAACTATATCGAAATCCTATAATATAGAATATTAATTAAAGGGTTCAAATCATACTATGGCAAGTACAAGAAGATATTAACACATATGAAATCAGGAATTTGAAGAACCTCGCTAGTTGAAAAGGTTGCTAACCGATAATGCGATTTTTAAAAAGCATCAAAACTAGAATAAAAAAAACTTGCTATTAACGCAAATCGTTAGCGTGCCGAGTCTCTCAGAGAGTGTTTAATAATCCGAGCCGCTCATTACATTTTTAAAACGCTTGCGTTTTCTCTTTACCCTCGACTCCATGCATGCACGTACTTTTCTCATCCAACACATACACACATAGAGATATATTAAATATTAAATTCGTTTTGGGCGGTGGTGGTAGGGAATGGGGGGGGCGGCCGGCCGGCCTCATGCATAAATTTGTAGCATAAATAAAATGCGCTTAATAACGCAATCTACACGTCGAATAATTAAATTCGTTTTGTGTTGCGCTTGGCGCGCGCGCGCTTGCTTTCTCTCCTTCCCAATGGTTTGTGTGCTTCGTATATGTGTGTGTGTTTTTCTACAATTCTTAATTACTTTAGGAAAAAAAGCACACATTCAACTACAAACAATCCCATTTTGCCTCTCGCAAACATTACGCTTTATGCCGGTTGCATTTTCCAACATTTTCAAGCAAGCAGGTTAATGTGTTGTTAATTCATCACAATTTTGTTAGATTATCCTTCCCAAAAAAAGGTCGCTGCTAGGCGATTACACACTTTTTAACTTAAAAATCGATTGGTTATTGTCTAAACTTTTGAAATTCGTAATGTACGTGGCTGTTCCAAAAAGTTTCTAGCTTTTCTAGTAATTTTTAGAGCAGCCACAAATTAATTTTTAGCATCGCCACGTCCACTTAAAACCGATTTTTTTTATGGATTTATCTTTGCGCCTTTCTTCTTTGATTACATTTATGAATTCAAACATGTAGGTACATATACATTAAACACTTTTTGCAATCCATTAACGACTTTTAAAAATATTTTCCACATTTACATTAGTTTTTAGTGGAGCAGAAGGCAATTTTTCTAATTAAATGCTGTATTTCATTGACACTCCAAAAGAAATAAGCGAAAAAATACATTTTCCTCTCCTTAGCCATTCCAGATTTATCGTTATTATATTGTTAATTTCTATTCCAAGTGTCTGAAATAAAATCCGTTTGAAAGTGGTAGCGAATAATTATAGTAAAAATATATGGTGGAATTTTTAAAAGGCGCTACTGTAATATAAGTTACAATAAAAAGTGTTCTCATAAAATTTACTTTTCCCCTTTTCATTGCAATCAACTTTTATTTGAAACAATTTCATAAAACGCCTTGATTTGGAGTTATTTTATGAAGTTCGCTAAATTTCTGTTAAAAAACGTAAAAGAATATTTAGCTAACTTTCTAACAAATGTCACGAATTTTTGTAAAATAGATATTGCTTTAGTTATTAATGAAATTTTTATTTTAGTAGCGTTAATTAATCGCTGAATATAGAATGCAATAATATAAATATTAACTCACATGTGCGGAAAAACTAGAAATATCGACAAAACATATATATTTTGAGTTAAATTAATTGTAGATAATAATTGAAACTAGAAACCTCAACAAAGATTAAAAAAAAAACTAATATAGATTAATAAATTAATAAAAATTTCCTAATATTCATTTAATATTAGGATTATAAATAGAAAACATTATTTGTTTGCAACAATGTGCAACAAAATGCATGTTGTAAAAATTAAAATGTCGATACCTATATTTTTTGCAAACATCATTCCAGCACTATTTGAAATACATTTTTAATGCACGCATTCATTTGTAGTTAAAAAATTATAGTCACGCTAGACAACACATTGTTACGTAATATTACTATATTATATATTGAAAATGCGCACACGATGAGAAAATAAAATCTTAATCTAAAATGATTTATTATGCTGCATCTCCTCTCTCTGCACACACACACACACACACACATACAGTACAACATTATATTGATTTTTTATGTTTAATGATATTGTTTAGCCTGGCCCCAACAACAACAAAAACACAACAGCGAATGTGTGTGTTTTCAAAATATTGCATCATAGCAGCGCGAAAATCGTCAACAAAAAATGTGGTGTTCCAAACTGTACTCAGTGCACTGCATTGTGTTACATAACTTTGCAACAATGTTAAATTCAAAGTTAGTTTTCAGCCAGCCATAATGAATTTAATTATTTTATAATAATACGTATAGTTAATTACAATAACAATGTTGTTGATGATGTTTTATATATAAAACATTTCATTGTATAATTTTACATAAATATTAAAAAGTTTTTATGCTACAACATAGGTATAATATTTTTATGCAATAGTTTGCAGTATACTAGTTTTTATCTTAGTTACATTCTACAATACTTTAGAATTTTTAATAAAATGCGAATGAGAAAATTAAAAATATTCATGTTTTTCATTCTTTTTCGCTGAATTTCGCTGTTTTTTACTCTTTTTCACTGAATTTCAGTCTTTTTCATTGATTTTTCACTCTTTTTCACTGAATCTCACTCTTTCTCACTGAATTTCACTGATTTTCCCTCTTTTTTTACTGAATTTCAGTCTTTTTCACTGTTTTTTCACTCTTTTTCACTGAATTTCACCCTTTTACATTAAATTTCAGCCGTTTTCACTGCTTTTCACTCTTTTCCACTGAATTTCAGTTTTTTTCACTGTTTTTTCACTCTTTTTCACTGAATTTCACCCTTCTCCACTAAATTGCACTGTTTTTGTGTAACATATGTAAAAATAAAGAATTAGATGAATGCATATTTATATTTGTTTTTTTGAGTTAAGGGCGAGTGGGGCAATGCTGCACCCCAAAAAATAATTGATAATTGTTCTAAAATGTGGCTGTAACATGTATTTTTTTTAAATCATGGAAAGCTAGTAAATAAAAATTATAAATATCGATATCCGAAAAAATCTAATATGCACCTCGGAATTAAAGGTACTTTAATGCCTCACATGTTCATTTTCCTCGGCTATCGCCTCGGCAAATGAATCTTCATACTCGGCATTTAAGTACCAACTTATTACCTCGACACATAAATAACGATTATAGACTTGTTTTAATATGTAACTGGAAAATAACGCCATTTTCAAAATGCAAAGGCGAAATAAATTTGGTTCATTCACTTTAATTCGGAGCTCCACATTTATTTCGCACTATTGGATTTATTTTATTTTATTTTATTTTATATAAAGTAAAAAAGCCGCTTGCTTCTATATACAGTACGTAAGTACAATGCGAATAGCAATCATGGCAAAGTCTAACATATGAGCGAGTTTAGATTATCTCACGCGGACGTGCTGCAAAACGAGCTTCGCACGCGAAAATCATTAAAGTTTACAATTTCACAAAAAAAACAAGAACAAGTTGTTAGGTGCGCAATTACTTCTTCGTCGCGAAAATTTAAGGGTAACGCTTTTTCACTCGAAGGAGGATGAAAGTTGTTCGCGCTGCCTTTCAATCTTCGAGAGTTGGTCAGGTGGAACAAAATGTGTCGTTCCAATCAAATCTGATTACACACGGCGATGACATTAATTTCCGTTATATCCAAATTGCTGGAATTGCCATGACAAGTTGACAAAAATATTAATTAAAACTGTTTAATGTAAGAGATGCGACTTAGTTAACCAATTTATGTTTGATATTGAGTGTTTATTTCGAAAATGGCACTTGGTTGGTTCACTAAATTATTTACATTTTAATATTTTTATAATATAACACTAGAGTTAATCCGCATTTCGGTCTACGAGAGTTAAAAACAGCAAAAGATTTCTTCGAATTGATCAATTATCAATATTACTATTGTTTACAGTTTATTAAGCAAACATTTTGTGACATATCATTTTCCCAGAACTTGTTTTGAAATACAACAATCCATATCAAATAATGTGTACATACGTTGTTTTTCATGATTAAGAATCGTTGAACATTTAATAATAAACAATACTTTATTTTTGCAACGTGTGTGGAATTAAATAAACGTTACACGTTTATTTTTGCGAGTTAAATAACACAGACAAAACAGCGATCGTAAATAACGTTTCGGCGTAATTTAATAACAACTTAAAATCCATACAATCCATAATTTGCACCCAGCACAAAGTTTTGTTGCGAGAGCAACACCGCACATTTCGCACATTAATAATTAACAAACAATTATGACTTTGCGCATGTAGGTAGGAAATCTCACACATACGTGTAAAAATAAATGTCATCATTCATCAAAGCAACCATTTTGGCGTTAATAATCGACACAAAGTATAAACAATAAAAGTTAATAAACGTTATTAAGGTTAAATTGTTGAAATGAAGAAGAAAATCAAAAGAGTCTTAAGAGATAAAAATTGTCAATAAATTCCTCAACTCGGACCGAAACAAATAAAGATTTAGTTTTTTTCTTTCTTCTATTTTCTTGTTCTTGTTGCCTTTTTGTTTTTCGCACACAACAAATCCCGCTTAATGAAAACCAGATATTATTAATCAATAAATTAATTATTTGCTGTTGCTGCGGCCAGCAGCAAGAAAGTTAGAAATGATTGTGCTGCTAATAAATAAGCGCATCGCTTTATTTTTATTGCTCAACTTAAATAATAAAATTGATTTATTTAAAAAATAATGTCACATTAATTAACTGTGCTTTGCGGACTGTTTTACGGCCACGCTGAAGCGAAACCAACAGCAAAAAAAAGTCGATGATGTTTCGCCACCGAACACACTTTTCAGAAAAGAAAAACAACTTGATTGCGATGATGCTGCTCGCTGCTGCGCGATGCTTGTTCACATTTTTGCGTCTCTCGTGAGTGGGATTAGCCGTCCCCGTCCCCCAGTCAGCAAATAAAATAACTAATTGTGTGCTGGACGATGTGCGACTCAATGCAACAACATTTCCAACCGAAAACGATCCGAAACGGGAACGTAATACGGTACGTTCATTTTGATTATATATAACGTTTCAGTTTGCGCATTGCAGTGGTTACTCTTGAGATTCATAAAAGCTCCAATATTTACATAAAGATACACACACAGACAGGGCGCAAAAAATAAACGAAATGTTGTAAGAAGAAGAAACTTGGTTTTCTATCCATCCGCACTCAACCTGTGCTCTAAACAAATTGTTATTGCCCCGTTCAATCAATTTCCCCCAACATTATTTCGCATTAGGTGTGTTGACGTGCCAGCGCGCACGTTTGCAATATTCGGCATAGGTATCACAATTTGCAAATTGGTTTTAACTCGTTACATAAAATAATAAATATAATGAAATTGGGGTGAGTCTACAACTTTGTCACAAACAAGATTTCTCGATAAATTTGAAGAATTTCATTGCCATTTCTTATACTTGTATTCTCGTCAGATAACTTATCATTTACTAACTGATAACTTCATCATAAGGAACATAACCTATAAACTGTTAGAAATAAACGTCATTTTGTTAACTGTGTCGTATTAGACATTCCAAAATATGTCATTTTAACTACTGAGGTACAACCTGTCAATCTAAAATATAATTTTTTTACGACAAGATGACCTTAAATTTTCTTAAATACTTTTTTGCGATATTTTTTTAACCCTATTCTAACTTTAATAAATACTCCCTCCGTCCGGAAATATGGTATACATTTCAACAAAAATCGTAGATTATCGTGATTATAAAAATAAATTGGCAACGGTCATTACATTGTTATAGTAAATACTCATG
>JARJDW010021523.1:0-13051 GCA_030264715.1 Adinopsis sp. GC000173
GTTTTAGCTTGTTTATTTAGGGTTCATAATATATATTCGAAAGTTTTGTATAAGAACTACATGTAGGTATAGATAAAATGTGTTGGAGTCTCGTTTTAAGACTTTGGGATCCCGTTCTGCTTGGTCCGGAATGAGTTTCAATTTTTTGTCAACATCTATGGTATATAAAATAATTTGATCTGATTTAGTCAAAGTTTTAATCAAAAGAAATGTAAGAAAAGAGGAATTGTTTATTAAGATTTTATTTTAGCACAATCAGAATAGAATAAGACGGAAAGTAGTCCCTATACCAGTCCATTGATCATTTTAAGATGTGAAATTGTTTTAGCTTGTTTATTTAGGGTTCATAATATATATTTGAAAGTTTTGTATAAGAACTACATGTAGGTATAGATAAAATGTGTTGGAGTCTCGTTTTAAGATTTTGGGATCCTGTTCTGCTTGGTCCGGAATGAGTTTCAATTTTTTGTCAACATCTATGGTATATAAAATAATTTGATTTGGTTTAGTCAAAGTTTTAATCGAAAGAAATGTAAGAAAAATAGAATTGTTTATTAAGATTTTATTTTAGCGCAATGAGAATGGAATAAGATGGAAAGTAGTCCCTATACCAGTCCATTGATCATTTCAAGATGGCAAATTGTTTCAGCTTGTTTATTTAGGGTTCCTTCCTAATGTATTATATATAGGATATTCGAAAGTTTTGTTTAAAAACTCAATCATCTGATTGCTGCTAATGGAAAGCGCCCGCCAGTGAAAAAAAACTCATTTTAAATCTAATTTCATGACTTTCTAAAAAAATAAAAAAATGCGCTGATTGTTTCCTAATAATAAATGAATATTAATTAAAAGGTTAAACTCATACCGATATTTTTTTTGAATTTTAATGTCTAGATAAGATATATAATATATTTTTTAATTAGCGTTAACATTGAATTTATTAGAAATTTGCATTCAATGCAATACGCTATTCATAATAGGAAGTATGCCGGCATAAAAACTTCCTCCTCACTTACATTATTCCTTCATCTCTAATAATTCGCATGCAAAATTGTTTTTAATTCAACAAGCGAAGAAAATTAGCGATTTTTTTGTATTTTTTGATGCAAATTTCACGCACAGTAAAAATATTTCAGCTTTTTTTTTTGTTTTAAAATTGGTAGGTAGATTTGGAAATGGAAAAAGTTTCCTAATCAATGAATTTAATTGAAAAATGAATTCATCTTAAATTCCTGTTTTAATTTGACAGCATCTCATTAAATTTTAAATAAAATATTTAATTTTTAAGGAATATAATTTAGAATACGGTGGTAACAAACCTAAAATTGAATGTATTTTAGTCTTAAAATTAGCAAAATTTATAATCCTGGAGGTAACAGTTCATGAAAGCTGATTTAAAATGACAGAAAATATTGTATTTTATTTGAAACACGTATTTATAATATAGTTAAACGCTACTACGTTTAGTTAGCAAAAAATCGCATTTCTTACAAGTGGAAATAATGCAATTTAAATAAAGAATAAGCTGGGGCGCGATGCATTCAAATCGTCTGTCTGTCTGCCAGCAACAACAGCACAAAAAAATGGTATGTATGTTCAAATTAATTCAGATGTGCTGATGTGCATTTTTATGCAAACTAGCTGCCGGAGATTTACTACAATATATTCGCACCCGCCTTGCACTAGCACAGCACGAGCGCGAGCTGGAGAAAAAACGTAATGGAAGACGAACAAGTATTATATAAATTTACAAAAGGGTCACCCGGTTTTTCCTTCTATACTCCCTACACACACACAAAATGAAAATTTATATTCATATCTTTTAAAGAGGATATTCGCACAAAGAATATTTTTCAAGTTTGGCGTTTTGCTTATATAATACTAGAAAACTAATACCATTACGATTAATATCATTTGTATATTAAGTCTTCTTGTCCCGTCGTCCCAACTTCCATATCCTTGAAGTTTTAAATCAAGTTTTATCTCGCTTGCCATCTCTCTGAAATATATACATGCTACTCTCATTGAATTATAAGCTTAATTCAAATTTATGTCTAAATAAATTGTTATCGTTGCTGCGCAATAATGCAAAGAATTCTGTATTAATGTCTTTATCGAGCAAAATATACAAAATGAGATTTTTTCGAAATATACTAAATTAGAAGTGCAATCAAAGGCAATAAATCAGTTCTAAATGGACAAGTAGACTTACTGAACGTCAAAATTCTAAAAAGTTTTTATAACAACCAACTAATTATTACACTTATAGTTGTCCAAATGCTAATAATTTCAATTTTTGTTAGATGGTCCAAATATGGCAACTCGACCTATAAACGATTATTATTATTGAAAACTTGATATTGTATTATTCGTGTGGAAAATATATACTTTAACTAGATAAATAATACAGCTTTTTTCTAGTTATTTCAATTTCAAGCGACATAAATCAAATTTCCACTAGAATAAACCACTTAGCCGATTAAAACTGACATTTAACAAACTCAGATTTCATATTATATATAATATTAGCTTTGTAGTTCGTTCGTATATACATAGTCGCCTATTCATTTCATTCATTCATTTACACAACAAAATTATTTCATGCATGTGGAATATTTTAGTTATTATTAAATTACTGCCGAGTTTAATACTTTGTCTTTTATACTTTTATATTTATATGTAGGTATATTGTCCTACAATTAGTAAAGAGTAATGTTGACAGCAATACTCATTGCTGAACGACATGAAAACGTAACTGTGTTTGCTAATTAAAAAAAAGGTTTGCAAGTAAGCCATAATTTATATAATATTTGTTAATTTATTCCTCCATAGAAGCATCCATGCAACAATAGGATAACAGAACATTAATTGTAAGCCACTTTTTTACCAATTTATTTATCTGAAAAATTTCAAACCGTCACTATTTAATGCACAACAAGACGGACACTGCTGCACTACGAGAATAATACCGCTATAAATTCATACTTACTTTCCAGACGTGCCTCGTATTTGACCTGGTTTGAATGATCGGATTTCGTTTAATTTTACGATAATTTTACATTTTTTGCGATTTAATGATTGTTTTCTTAGAGTATCGCTAAGTTTTGGGGATTTTCATAATTCTCAAAAATCAATCTCATTTTCAACCCTAAATTTGTGCGATACGAATTGCATCATCATCATCCACTGTATAATGCAGTTGTATAATTATTCATTTGTTAATTGATTAAATATAAATTTAATTCTAATGAAGCCGAATATATTAATTGGAATATTGTATATTATTTTTAGCGATGACCCACATTCGAATTCCATACATATATATCCATTTTTAATGCCACATTGTGTTTTATATTTCAATTATTAGTGGATGATTTATCTACATTTTATTAAAAAAAAATTTACGTTTCATATAAAATATTGCTTACGTTTTTTACATTGGAAAAGGTATTTTTGCGTATTTTCGATAATTTTCCGGCCAATTTTCGAAGAGTTTCCACCGAGGCTACTTCGTGAAATGCACTAAAATGTAAAATTTTTGAGTTTTCATTGTTTTCTTCGCTTTTTCAAACGATGTTTGCAGCGTTTTCATCAGAAATTGTTAGAATAAGCCTAACTCGAGGTGGAGAAGGTTAAAATTGCATGAAAATCGCTTGGAAAATGCTTGGAAAGCACTAAAATGACAAATTCTTGAGTTTTTCACTGCTTTTAGAACTATTTCTAACGAGTTTTGAAGCGTTTTTACAAAAAATTGTTAGAATAAAACTAATTCGAGGTAGGGAAGATGAAAATTGCATGAAAATTACTTGAAAAATGCATACAAATTGAGTCCATCTATCTGACAAATTTATTGCATAATGCAACGACCCACATTCGAATTGCACATCCATTTTTAATGCGCCGCACAAAATTGTTCAGCTCTGCATATATATATATATGTATTTCAATTATTAGCAATAATGCTTTATTTATAAAATGTTGCATTGGAGTGGACCTAAAAATTACAGAACGTATTTTACATTAGGAGAGATATTTTTGGACATTTTCGCGCATTTTCCGACTGACTTTCGATGTGTTTTGACCAAGGCCAATTCCGTGCAAATAAAAAACTGAGTAAAAAGCACTAAAATTTCAATTTTTTTACTTTTTATTGTTTGTTTTCGCTATTTTCAACCACTTTAAAGCATTTTCAGCCAAAGTTTTTAGAATAATGTCAACTCAAGGAAGAAAGGGTAAAAATTTCATGAAAATCGCTTATTATCACGCATTTTCGTTCCGCTCTCCGACGCATTTCGACTGAGACTTGTGGATTCTATCAATTGTTAATGAAAACGCTTCGAAAAATGCATGAAAAGCAATAAAATGTTGAATTTTCAAGTTTTCCATTGCTGAGTTTCCATTTTTAACGATTATTAAAGCGTTTTCAACAGAAAATGTTGGAATGAAAACAATTTGAGATAAGAAAGATTAAAATTGTATGAAAATTACTTAAAAATTGCATAAAAATTGAGTCCAATTATCTGTCAAAATTATTACATAATGCAATGACCCACATTCGGGTTGCATATCCATTTTTAATGCCCCAACTGTGCATATATATTTCAATTATTAACAAATGCTTTATTTATAAGCCATTAAAAACTTTTTATACGTTTCATATATAAATAAAATAAAATATACCTCTAGCTAGTATACGAGTATAGTTTGTAACGTAGAAAAGTTACAACTTTAGAATTTTACGAATCTTGTTCGTGGATGAAAGAAATGTGTAAACATTAACCTCCTCCCAGCAGCAGCAGCAGCGTGAGTATAAATTTTTAATTATGTTGCTAGAAATTCTTGCAGGCAGACGCCGCTCACCTTTATAAGAAAAACGTCTTATCTATAAATATGATAATTAATGCCCGTTTTTCGGTTATACTTCAAGTTACTTAAATAGTGTAATAATAAAACGGTGATTTATCGTTTTGAATAAATTTGCGAAAATCGATTTTCCACCTCCACCACAACCGCTGAATATACATGAAACATAATGATGAAAGTGAAACAACAATAATAATAATAATGATAATAATGAAAGCGCTTTTATTTTTATTCGAATTATATAACGAGGAATTTATTTAGAATGCGCTCGGCAAGTTATTTCATTAAAGTTAATTCTAAAAAGAGCGACGCTTTTATTTATAAACATCATTATTTCCAACAACCGACGACCCAGTTCGATACTTTAAAAACTTTAAACACAATTGTTTGCGCGCACAAATAAATTTGTCCATCGTGGTTGTTGTAAATGGGAAGCATTAACATGTATAAGTTGCATCATTTTTCATGTTTAATGCTCGAAAGCGAACAAAAGAAAATCACACATTGTTTTATCGAATTTCGTCATTATTGTTTGAAAATGTGATGAAAATTAAGTTTTGATAAAAATATATAAATGTTTTATTGGAAAATACCGAAAATCAAAGAAAAATCAGAAATAAATCCTCCATAGGCAAAGAAAATCTCCAAGCAAAATTGAATGTTTCAGAATCTCGAGAAAAAGTTGGCATCCTGCTAACCTGGACGATTTCACTTGGAACAATTAAAATCCCCATCTATTTGTATATACCTAAATAGGTAAGAAAATTTTAAACTTGGGCAAGTTTCCAAAGAATCAACGCGTCTAACACACCCAATTTAGAAACCTTATTAAGTTGGTCACCTGTTTAAACTGGACGATTTCTCTTAAAACGATTGAAATCGCGTTCAAATTATATAAACCTGAATAAATTAGAAAATTGTGAAGTTGTACAATTTTGCAAAGAACCAACACGTCCAATATACCCAGGTTTTACAGCACAGCAAAACCTGTCAAGTTGAAAATCTTAATAAGTTGGAAACTTATTAATTTGAACGATTTTTCTTAAATACGTTAGAAAATTGCTACGTTGAACAATTTTGCAAAAAACCAACGCGTCTAATAAACCCAAATTTTACAGCACAAAAAACCAGTTAACTTGGAAACCTTCATAAGTTGGAAACCTGTTAATTTGGACGAATTTTTCCTGAATAAGTTAGAAAATTGCTAAGTTGAACATTTTTGCAAAGAACCAACGCATCCAGTATATCCAAATTTTACAGCACAGCAAAACTTGCCAGGTTAAAAATCTTAATAAGTTGGAAACCTGCTAATCTGGACGAATTTCTTCTGAATACGTTAGACAATTGTTAAGTTGAACCATTTTCCAAAGAACCCACGTGTTCAACACACTCAAGTTTTATAGCACAATAAAACCTGTCCGCTTGGAAACCTTCCAAAGAATTAATGCGTCCAACAAACCCAGGTTTTCTTGTATATACTTCTTAGTATCTTCACCGAGATGTTTTATCGAATGCCATTGTTTCTCCAATAGTTTTGATGAAAATCTATAAAAATTTTGATGGAAAATCGTGCAAAAGTTTCCCACATACGCAAAGAAAAATCTCCCATGTCTTAATATCTTCTAATGTATAGATTTGAATGAAATTTGTTTAGTGCAAAAACAAAGAAACGAAAATGAAATATATGGCGCACATAAAATAAAATTGATGGCTGTTTTCCAACACACCACACCACACCAAACAACATTTTGAAAGTTAATTAATCCCCACGTCATGATCGATATTATGAGGGCAATTAGTGTGTGTTTGCAACAAGAAGGTTAAAGTAAAGTAAAGTAAAAAAAAGATTGTCGTATCGTATGCGGGGAGGTTGTGAATTGCTGTGCCGAATCGAATACGACGATATATGTAGGGCGAAAATGTTGTTTTGGATTTTAATCAGAGTACGGGAGGCAGCAGTTAAAATACGACAATGGGATGTGGGATTCGAACATTCTCTCGCGCTTCGCCATCCGATCCTCCTCTCCGCCGCCTCGCCTCCTGCAGAGGATCGAGATGCAAGTGGGCGAGGGCGGCAGCTGACGTCAGGACCGGGTGCTAAAATGTCAGAGTTCGTCGCGCGGCAGCCGAAGCGGCAATCGATAGAGCGGCAAACACCCCGGGCCTGCCCTGCCACACACATACACATCTAGCCCATATATAATACGACTAACCCCTTCAAATATTGGCCAAGGTCCTTTACCACTCTAAAAAAACGACGACGGCATCTTCACTTCCTGGGATATATACATGCATGCGTCGCTTTTTCGCCACGCTTGCTTTAATTGCACACACGTATACTTGAACGCTTAAGGCACCTACTACACACTACATGAGTGCACTTTATTTATTCTACTTACTCCACACGTTTCTTTTTTGCATCGCCGGAAATTGCATTTTATACAACAAAATTCTTCTTCAAAACGCATAAATTAAACTTAAATAGAAACGTCTGCATTTGGCAATTTTACAAAATGATTTCTTGTAAACGTTTTTATAGCAAGAATTATTTAATAAATCCAAATCCATTTCCAATTCCCTACATTATTCAGATATAAATTACTTATCACTTTATATATTTACCTCTTATTTGCATTTTACAACAAACTACACTTGTACCTCGATTTGCACGCTAGATCGGTTCCTGGGAAATCCGTGTAAATCGAAAGACATCAAGAACAAATTAACGAATTTTTCATTATTATTCTATATTTTATGCTTTATTATAAGTTTAATTTAAATATTTATATAATATTACAAATAGCACTATCTTCAATCATAGCGAGCGGAATCTTGGAACGATTAGTACCTGAAAAAATAATAATTTGCAGATTTTTAAGAAATGGTGAATTCGGTGCATCGTCAAAATTCATTTCTCATAAACATTTCAACATTCATGTGGTAGATATCGGTCACAGGACGTATAATCTGATGATAAATAATAAATAAAGTTCGTTATCGGTTATATAAATTAAATAGTTTTCTTAGTTTGATAGAATTATTTTCAAAACTATGCAAATAAGTGTATTTTTGTGTTGTTCAAAAAGAATAAATTAAATTTAAATATCAAATGAAATGCATTAATAAAACGTCAGCATTTAGTAAATTTAATATGACGTTACTTTAAATTGTGTTCTTGTAACTTTATTTATTCTTATCTATCTTATTTTTCATCGGTACAAGTTGTATTTTACAGCAAACTTTTTATAAACTCAATAAAGAATTTGCAATATGGGTGTGACCTATTTCATTAAAAAACAGCAAAAATATAAAGTTTGTATTTTCTTTGGTTTAATATGTATAATACTTTATTAAAAAAATATACCTATATCTAATTTCATGTAATAAAAATACGTTAAAAACAGTTTTCTAAATTGGGCCATATATTACAGTTAATGGTTGTAATATTTCATGAAGGATGTCTTCTATTTTTGTTTTTTTTGCTAATAAATATTCATGAGATAGCCTTGAAACTAAGATATTTACATTCCATTTTCAATTAGTAATTGTCCACTTTTGTAAATTTGTCTAATTTTTAGTGTACTATACAGGATGTTTAATTAATAATCCCAAATAGTATATTTACAGATTGCTGACTCAAGATTTAACCCAAATCACCTCCAAATAAAATATGATAGGTCAGCAATTCACTTGCCCCTATCTATCATATAGTAGCCAGAACCCTTTACTTTTCCATAATTTAGTAGCCTATACAGGATAGTACCTACTTACACCTCTAATTTTTACCTATTTTGTCAAAATGAAACACCCGATATGCAAACACAAAAACGATGACGTAAATACAACATACAACAAATTAATATTTATAACAAACCAATTAAGCATGTCTGATAACGGAATCTGTGTGACGCAATATTCATTAAAAATATCGCTTTGTGTATGTGTGTGTGTGTGTGTGTGTGTGGCAAACTAGCAAATTTATGAATGAATGCAAATTGTAATTATAATAATTATGAGATAATTGTTTACAAATACGTATATGTAATATCGTCATTCCGTATTAAATTCATATTGCTTTTTAATTCTCCATTAAAGTTAATGACACAATATCAAAGAATGAAATTTCGTATGACTGCAGTGAACTTGTTACACAATTTCTTGTCTTATTTTATTCGAATAACGCGGTGCCTTTATAAATATTTGATAAAAATGAAATGTGTTGGAAGAATCAGAATCAGAGAAGAATAAGAGCATAATGCAATTTAACAGATAGAACAGGAACAACAATCTGATGATGACAGCTGCCTTGCAATGTCACTTCACAAATTCACCAAGAGCTCATTTCTACAAATTCGCACCGGTGGAATTTTTCAGGCAGATTTTACTGAAAAAAAAACTATTTGAAAATCACTTACACTTAATCTAACATTCTGTCTTAACCTAACCTAGTTTTCCTTAACTTTTCTATGCCTATGATAATTAATTTTGTCATCGTTTCTTATTTCAGCCGGATTTTCAACGTACAACTTTTTAACCTTTCACCTACTCACACATATATAAAAGCCAAGCGGTTATTTTTAGCTATGCAACTCCGAACCAGAATATTTTATAATAATTACACTTAACCTAATTTTCTGTCTTAACCTAACCTAATATTTTTTAACCCAACCTAACATATTAACACACTTTTTCGTTTATCCTAACCTAAATTAAGATTTTATTAAAAATACACAAATAGTAGTGCACTTTTTCCGGCTATGATGATTAATTTTGTCATCGCTTTTTATTTTAGCCAGATTTTCACCTCTCACCTACTCAAACATACAAAAGCTGTTCAGGCGGTTGTTATTTTTAACTATGTAAATATCGTTGAAATAATTGATGAGTAAAATGCAATTAAGCGAAATGGTTCGTGTAGTAGTACCAAGTAGTAAAAAACGACTTTGCAGACATTTCTCAATTTAGATTTCTAAAAACCTAACACGCTCTCTTTTTTATCAAACCTAACACACAAAGTCTCACAAATAACCTAACCTAATAGGAAGAAAAACATCAAACCTAACCAACCAACAATTTCTTTCTTTTTTCTGACAAGTAGTGGTACACTTTTTTACCGTTTAGATGATTTCTTATTTTTTCTGGATTTTCAGCGTACCGCTTTTTAACCTTCCACCTATTCAAACATACAAAAGCTGTTCAGGCGGTTATTATTTTTAACTATGTGCGCCGTAGCAGAGCATTTTGCACTAAACAATTGTTGAAATAATTGAGTAAACTGCGATTAAGCGAAATGGTTCGTGCAGTAATAGCAGTAAAAAACGACTTTGCAGACATTTCTCAATGTACCTCAAGAAAACGAAAAGCCCCACGTAATAAATTATAATTCTTTTGAAAAATATTACATAACACAAACGTGCGCAATAAAATATAGCGCCTTTTAGAGTAAAATATTAGATTTTAAGCAAAAAGACGTACAGCAGTCCAATTCTTTATCCGCACGGTGAAGTGATTAAGTAGAAAGAGAGAGTGGGAACAAGAGAAATTAATCGTTTCTAATTAAGCCGATAATGATTGCGATTCCATACACAATGTCTGCATTTGCAACAAAAGAAGCGAATGTGTCAAAACGTTTATTTATAATGTGGTGGAAAAGTGCAATTTTCTAAAATGTAAGCTTTTATCTGGCCTAGTTACTAAATTACATCAATAAATTATCGTTCATGACTCTTTCTCCTCACAAATGCAATGCATCGCATGCTAAATTACTTTAACTTTAACTCGCTGTATGTATGTAATAATGGGTGAATGTTTCTTTCCCCAACAACAACAACAAACATTGCCCCTTGATTATATCTGCAATCTGCAATCTTTTTGAAAGTACAAAAAAAAGGTATCGCACGATAAAAAGGACAATAACATTATTTTTAAAAGTTCAGAGCAAGAAAAGTATACGGACAATTGTAAATTCGTTTAAAATTTTTGCAACATATAATTTCTACAATTCCAACTTCTAATAAATATACGTGGTCAGTCCAATTAATTTCCGGATTGCTCAATTTATTGTTTGCTGTTTCTTTTTGGTTTTCTGTGTTTTTGGCACACTTTTTGCAAATTAATTTAACTTTAAATGTACAAGTAGTAGTAATGGGTGAATGTGTTGCGTTGTTTCTTTCCCCAACAACAACAAACATTGCCCCTTGATTATATTAGTAATCTCCAATCTTTTTGAAAGTACAAAGAAAGGTATCGCATGATAAAAGGGACAATAACATTATTTTTAAAAGTTCAAAGCAAGAAAAGTATAAGGAATATTGTGAAACAACTTTTTTATTGATAGAGAATTTTTTTTGTAATTATTGGCAAGTAAATTCATTTAAAATTTTCAAATTTCAACTTCTAATAAATATACGTGGTTCGTCCAATTAATTTCCGGATTTTTCAATTTATTCTTTGCAGTTTCGTTTTGTTTATCTGTGTTTTTACACACTTTTGCGGTTTATATCTGCAATCTGCAATCTTTTTGAAAGTACAAAGAAAGGTATCGCATGATAAAAAGGACAATAACATTATTTTTAAAAGTTTAAAGCAAGGAAAGTATAAGGACCACTGTGAAACAACTTTTTTTTATTGATAGAGATTTTTTTGTAATTTTTGGCAAATAAATTCATTTAAAGTTTTTGCAACTATTAATTTCTACAATTCCAACTTTCAATAAATATACGTGGTTTTACCAATCAGTTTCCAGCTTTCTCAATTAATTTTTGCTGCTTTTTGTTTTTCTATGTTTTTTTCACGTTTTTGCATATTTTCGTACTTTTTAATAACTTTTGAATGTTTTTTACATCTATTTTGTAGATTTTTGTGTTTTCTGCAGTTTTCTGCTGCTATTTTATCATTTTCTGCTGGTTTTTACCACTTTTAGCTTTTTAACTGTTTTCTATGTGTTTTTGTTTTTCTCTTAGCGCTATTTTATAAAAAGAATTTAAAACCCATGTATAATATGTTGCCGCTTATCTGAAATGTAGATAAAATGAAAAATAATATTTAGATATGCAACTTCGTTAACATTTCAACTGGAATAATTAAAGTTGTTAAACTTTTCACTTTGCTGTGCACTTAAACTCGATGCGACATCATGAAGATTTCGTATTCATTTTCAACCACGTGCAAAATAATTTCAAACAAAACTTAATATTTATGATAAATTATTTCTTTTTTAAATAACATTAAATCTGAAGTAAGAGAGGGTTTGTTATTCTTGAACTTATATAATGTATCTATATCTAAATATTAAACTAAGCCTAATGATATAGTTGATTCATATTTGATAGCAAACCAAAATCTGTGTAATCATAAAGCGAATCTTCATCGCTTACAATCAACGAATTTAATATTTATGCCCTCCGCCAAATGTGAGAGGGATTAATGTTATTGCGCCTTCACTCTAATGTGGTGCATGGATAATATTTTGATTAGGATTTATTAAATCGAAAATTTGATTTATCGCATCACAATTAATTATTTGTGCCAATATTGATGTGTGTATGTATAGTTACGCTTTAAAGTCGCCATAAATCTATGTATAGTATAGATTATAATAATCTGGTAATTAATTAATTGAATTAATTTAATTTCACAAATTTTCTTTCTATTGGAAGGAAAGAAATTGGGAAAAGTCACGAGTACACCTATTGGGAGCCAGTAGCGTATAAATGGGGTAGCAAAAAGGCGCATTACGTCGAGTTCTGTTGTTTCTAAGAGACATTGGGCTTCAATTATGAATAAATCAAAGAAAAACAACGGAAATAATTGGGAACAGTCACTCCTTCATCAAGTTGGAGTTAATAACGTAACAACGAGGTGACAAAACAATGCATTACATCAAGACCGGTTGATCTTAGGAGACATTGGGCTTCAATTTTGAAAAAATCTAAGAAAGACAACAACAAAAATTGGGAACAGTCGCCCCTACATCAACTTGGAATCAATAACGTAACAACAAGGTGGCAAAAGACGCATTATCTCGAAACCGATTGATCCTAGGAGACATTGGGCTTCAATTTAGAAAGAATTGAAAATTAATCTCGGTTTACACAAATTTTCTTGCACCACGATAGAAGAAATTTGGAAAAGTTATGCCTACGTCCACATGGAGTCAGTAAAGTACAAATGGGGTTGCTAAAAGGTC
>JARJDW010021529.1:0-12099 GCA_030264715.1 Adinopsis sp. GC000173
CACATAAGATATAATTGAACAAATTGGTATAGAACATCGTAAAAACACAAAATAGCAATTAATTTCTTTCGACGCCACTGCTTCTTCTTCTACTTCTTCTTCCAACATTCATTTACACACATTAATTCATCACACATGCAAACTTATCGCTACACACACTCATACCTTTAACACGTACAATTATTATTTAAACGAAATATAATATTAACTTAACGGTGCCTAATAATGAAGTCTTGTTTTGCATCATGGAAACATTTCTATATTTTACTGTATCGCTGTCGTCGTAAAGGATGCCATTTTATCATCACACATCGACAATTATCCTACCGATTACCTATTACATAATATCCAAACACAAATGATACAGATTGTGTATGTGTGTGTGTGTGTGTGGTTTTTTTGTCTCGTCATAATTACACAACCGTAATATTCTAATTGAAACATGACTGGCATACGCGTTCCTTTCATAAAAACATAATCATTTGTGATAATGATTATGAATGAAGGAAAAAATTGACAGTGAATTTATATACGATTTCAGTCAAGCAACAAGAGCATGACTTTGACATTTGGCCAATGCTTAAATGAGGATTTAAACGTAAAAAAATGCATAACCTTTTCGAAGGTTAATGCAATTTAAGCAGCTTAATGGTCTATGGAACGAAGAAGAAGAAGAAGAAATTGCATGAGATGATAATGAAGAAATAGTACGCGGCGTTTGGCTGCCGCGCTTCTTATTCGCAAGCAGGAGCGCGGATTAAATGAAAGTGCACATATTTGTGATAAATGATAACTAAGCTAAAAATTATTACAATGTGTGCGCAAGGACTGTAATTTCATGCTTGATAATAATAAAGCCTTTTGTACGATTCGCGTACAAGAATTTAATTGATTATGAGTAAGTTTAATCATGCGGAAAAAATTGCGAATTAATTAGCAAAGATTGAAGCGTTTTTTTCTTGCCACAAAATGTATTTTACGTCATTGCTAGTATTTGGAATGAATAGATTCTATTTTAACTGTCCCAATTCTTTGCCAATAGAGATGAACTGTTTAAGCAATAGACATACATATTCGATAAATCTCTGAAACGGCAACAAATTATTGAATAAATAGGTGCAAATTTGATCTAAATTGGATCATTTCAGCTAAATGAAAAAAAAAATTCAATACAAATAGGAATATTTTTATGTATATAAATCAAATATGGGATTAATTGGCAAAGATTGAGTCATGTTTTCTGCTATAAAACATATTTTACGTAATTGCCAGCATTTGGAATGAATAGCTGTTTGCTTTATAACTTAAAAATACTTAGAAACTCTTTATAACGCCAAATTTCTAGACAAATTAATTCTGCTTTATGTAGATGTTATTCTCACACCATTCAGATGATTTTGCTAAATGCATTTGCCAAAATGCCAAAACATTAAGCGTAGGTAGGTAGGTATGCAAGTACATTGCATTACATTACATTACATTACAACTTTTATTTTCACTTGTCGGAATATTTTCCAAGCGCGTTTTAAAAATTGCAGCTTCTTCAATCTCACTATATAATTAAATTATAATTAAACACACACACACACATTCATTCCGAGCGCGTTTTCTATTTCTCACAGTGTGCGTTACCATTGCAACGTTTTCCGAGAAAATGATTTCAAATCGTTGCTGCTGCATTGAAATGAATTATGTGCCATTTGGCAAGATGATTTTGTAATATCAATAGTCGTAAATATGACTCACTCATCTAGCGCGTAAATAGGTACATTATTTTCACAAAACGCGATCAATTATTTGATAGCGTTTAATTGTGCAAACAGAATGGTAGTTGGTTGAAGAGATGTAATAAATTTCGGCTTGGAAAAAATTAATTTAGATTTCATTCAATCGTAACGGTTGAGTTCGTAAAGAATTGCTGCTCCGGCGACGTTAACAAATTGCCTCGGATTATTTGATATCGCTGAGAATATTGACATCTGAAACTCTTTTTTTTCTTCTTCTTCTTCTTCTTCTTCTTAGTTGTTTTTAATTTATTGGTTGGATTTTTATGGTGTCTGCGCGCACGTTGCCACAAGTAAATATTACAGCTCAATTTTTGTGCTATTTACGCTCGAGCAATACGAAATTCTCATCAATATTTCTTAATATTGTTGGCATTTCCTTCAATCGCCTCAATGATCTATTAATAACGTTAATGCAACATAAAATTGATAAAATCTTGATTGATGCGTGTAAAAAGTGCATTTATCCTGACCTAGAATTTTTATACGTAAATTGATTCCTCTCTTCGTTTTTATGCATGTGAGTATGTAAGTACGTAGGCATGAAATGAAATTTCGTTTCTCGTTGAGTCGATGTAATGACAAGTTAAAATTGATTTCATGTGTTATTATCATCATCGTTACATTTTTATAAATACACGATTTTTATTCCGCTTGTTAAGTTATAATTATTTGAAATGGATACATTTCAATTAAAGTTTGATATCTTAATTACTTGAAGAAAAAAATGCTACATTGTTTAAATCGTTGTAGTATCTCGAAAAGTTGTTCTAATTTATCACAACGAAAATTAGATACTATCTCGAAAAGCTTTTTTAAAATGCAAATTGGGACTCGTTTGCCTGTTATTGTTATTTACTATATATACATATAAAAAAATCTTAATTTTTAATCCTAGAGAAACGTTTCTAGTAGTAATCTCAAACAATTATGACATCAAATTATTTATATTTCAAATTAGAGTAGAATGTTAATGATGTTGAATATGTTTGTGTGTTTTTAAAGTAATACATACATAATGTTAAAGTTAATTATACAAACGCACTTTATGATTGTGGAAATAATATAAATTTAAATATCACTTAAAGGTATACAAATACTAAAACATAACTTATGTTATTCTTAAATTTGGTCATATGAGGAAGAAATTTAAGCAAATGTTATCATTAAGCAATAATTTAATGAATAAATAAGTATGAAAAAGATATGACAGCAAATTTGCAGAAAGTTATTTTACAATATATGTTTTCTCTTACTAATCTAATTTTCATGCAAAGTCTAGACTATTCTATTCTATTTATTAATGTTTCTAATGTATATAAGGTTAGTGATTAGTCCAAGTATGTAGAGAAGCATTAAAATTTTGAATGCCATTCTAAAAAATCGTAGGTAAGTACATATTAAAAGTAAATTATAAATGTGATTTTATTTTTTTGTTGAATGATATATCATATTAATATTAATATTATATTAATTTTTAGATTATAAAATTCTACTAGGTAATGGATAATGTAAAACTATTGTGGTAATCAATTTTTTGCAGTTAACGTAATATAAGAAATTTATAATATATTTATTAAGATCAAATTGTTGTTATGAAATTTATTAGAAAAATCTCATTTTGTGTAATGTCTATCGATTACCTAATACACCGTCAATAAAAAATGCATTTATCGTGACCTAGAAATCGAAATAGAAATTGATTAAATTTGTGATAAATTCACTTCAGAGTTACATGTAAGCTGGATTCAATTTGGTTTAAATTATTATCAACGGCAACGCAACGTGTAGATGTAGGTATTATAAAAAAGCGATTGTTTCTCCCGGTACATACGATATACCTCTTTTACGCTATGCAACGCTTCCACGACGACGCGATGTGTAGAGGTTATTATATGAAAGTGTATAGGAGAGCTGGAGGCGCGCGTGCATCATCATCTTCGCTGTTACATCATTTCGGCCTAAAGAAATTACTCACCTTTACTAACAAAACAATTACAAGTATCTTTATAATGTCATCTTGTTGAAAGATCCCCAGCAAAATGCTAATATATTGCACACACACACATAAATTGCACAAAAATATTTTCGTTTCTTTTACCAGCCACAACACACTATATCAAGATCGTGTCGTGATTTTCGACGAAACCCAATTAGTAATGATAGGGTTTCGTTACGTATGCAAAAAAATAATAAAATTGTTAAAATCGCAATCGCTTTATTTTTAGGTGTGGATATGTGTGTTAATTTGATAAAACATTTAATCAATTATATTACATATTGTATGAAATTAGAATTGTGTAATCCATAGTTTTTATTTCATCATTGATATTTTTTATTTCTATTCGCTGCGTTGCGTTTCGTTTCGTTTGTGGACCTCCCAATTTAAAAATTCTTTAATGGTTGATTATTATGTTTTTTTTTAATATCATTTCAGCTTGATTTGGTTTTAGTTATTAAGTAAAATTGTATTGTAGGTATGTGTACATACAAATGTGCTGCTTTTTATGGATCTGCATTTTTTTATTTTCGATAAATTATGACATAATTTTAATGTTAAGTTATGTGAAATAAATTAATCATACAGAAATAAATCCAAGTAAATAATTAATTTAATTATCTAATGCGTTTGTAGTAATAATTATTATCATTGAATTGAAATTATTTAATGATCGTTTTGCATCTCTATAATACGTAGATATTTTTCTTATTACGAAATATTTTTTGTTCTTATGCAGCATTGGGAAATTGATAATTTAATATAATATAAAATAATGTAATTATCCATGCATTATTTGCAGTTTTAAATATCATAAAATAAGTAATGTAATATTAGTTTAATTTATAATCAAGGACTTGAAACAGTAATTTATTACGATGCAGATTTTATTTTTTTGCGCATTTTCTTTTTTTAGAATGAATATTGGGTGTAAACGAGCAATTACTTCTAGCAACTTTTATAAAGAAAAAAATGTTACACGACTTGACATTTTCATCAATTTTAAACTCACAACTATGTTATTAAATAAATTTGACGTTTTACTATAATTAAATTGATGGATTTATTATAATAAGAAAGTTGTGACACTTTTCCGCATATTACGGTAATAACGAACTTAAAATGCAGTTTATTTTTTTAGGTCCCCACATACAACATCGCGGCGCGGTTACGTTCGACATTTATTTATATTGTATATATATAAATAAATAGTTTACAAATAAAAGTTGAATAATTTACAAGCAGATAAGAAAATAATTTATGCAATAAATAGTTTTGAAAGCGCTGATTTAAAGTTTTGTTTATGAAGTGTGGAAATATGAAAATTTATTGTGAATTAAGCAAAAATGTGCAAACACTAATAGATGCATGGCGTAGATAGGGGGAATTTTCAGTCCTCAACATAATTTTGTTGCTGTTTGTTGAAAAAGCCATGATGCAATTGTATATGCAGCATATATAAATGTGTGACCTCTTTAAACACTTTATTTATTTTTCTTATCTCGCACAATACGAAATTGTATTTTTGTATTGTTTGATTTCTACCATCATTTGTGAGTATGCGTATGTGTATGTGTGTGTACAACATGAAATGCAAACGTGATTTTATCTGGGAATTAATTAATTGCTTTCTGTAAAGATTTTTGTACAGCAATTAGCAAAACATATATAAAAATTTCCGTCTGATAGCAACTCTAACAGTAATTATCAATGTGTTTTAGCTAGTTATTTTTTTAAGGTTCATTAAACTTTGAAAAGCCTCACCTTTGTGTTTCACAATAATTGCAAACAAAATATTATTGAGTGATTGTGGATTCTTATACACATTACCAATAATAATCTATCTATCAGTATGTACCAATTTGACAATAAACTTCGCTGCATGTTGCATTTTTATATAAAAAAATCTACATTTACCGAACGAATGAAACTAAATTTGTGATTGCTATTATAAATTATGATTAAGTAGTGGTGTCAAAATCGAAATTTATTTGAATTTTTAATTTATCAAATACTTTGTACACATTTTCGTGAGCTAACATTATTTGTTAAAGAGATAATTTATTTTTAATTAATTCTTTACTTATATAGGAACTACCACATGTTATGAAAAATGAAAAGAAAAAAGTTTTTATTCTACAGAACAGTCACTCTTCTAGAGCCCTGCACATAATCGTAATCCTTCAATGTTACGATGCCCTTTAAAAACTGACTTTTTAATAATCTATGTCTTTGATATAAGTAGACATATTTTATTTTTTACATTTAATCGCTTAAAACACCGAAATTCTTTATATTTTCCTGAAAATTCCCCAAAGTTATAAAAACAATCGTATTATAACGAATTCGTACTATACACGGCATTACTGTACTTTGAATGTAATTTAACAACAGTGTATAATTTTAAAAGAAATTTACAACAACAGTAATGTGCATGCCCCCATCTACATACATAATATTTGGGTACTAATGATTATGAAGTGAAAATAATTATGCTTAATTTAATTCGCCTTTATAGCCGTAGATTATTGAATATTTTCGGTGTTGTAATGTGCGAGCGATCGGGTATAATTTAAAATTCGGCGGCGTTGTAATCTTCAAGTTTTGGCGATTGTAATTTCATTTTAAATAAAATTGCATACCTGCGCCTCTGCTTGCATCTCATATATTGAAATTGTTCGAGGGGTTCGCAAATTAACTTCCTTATACATGCGCCATATCCAGTTTATAGCGCGCAGACACCGGCCTTAATTGATTTATTTAATAATTTCATTTTTATTATGCCGTGTAAAATATAATTACATATAAAATCATTTTGTTGGCAATCAATTTTCTAACGGCATTCTATTTATGATTTTTTGCAATGATACCCGTTTTCAAATATAAACATAAATATTAACTGTTTTTTAACACTTAGGTGCGTATTTGTAGCTGTAATAAAGAGTGGAAACATAGAAATTTTATTTTAGCAAAAATGTAAGTATATGGATTTTGTGCAAAATTACCAGGAAAAAGTTGGAAGCGCGCAATCAAAAAACTTTCTTTGTCACTTTCACTTGACGAAATTGGTCTAGCTAGTAATGATATCTAATAAATTACGCTTTGCCCATTTGCTACTTTTTTTTCTACTCGCTGCTCACTGCTCGCTTATTGTTTCGCTTTATGAAATTATACGTGTTTTACTTACGATTGTTTCAATTAATAAGAATAAAAAAATGTCTGTGTGTATGTGTGTGTTGTTGTTAGCGCTATAAATTACACATGATTTAGTGCCTCGTGAAAATTACAAGATAAAGGCATTTTAATTAATCAAATTTCGCCTCTTCACAAAACCATCTCTTAAATTAATTTCGAACGTTTTGTTCTCCTTCGCTTTTTTTATTATTATTCTGATAATAATTAACCATTAGCACATTAATTTTTCAAAGGCTTAAATATAAAACAGCTCATTCTTTTTTATTGTCTAGATTAAATCGTTTTTTGTAAAAAATTAATATAAAACATTACAGATTTCTATCAAATAATTAAGTTAAATTTTTTATTTAAAAATAGATTTCACATATAGCAAAAAGCAATTAACAAATATTAAAAAATGATTAGTTATTTTTTTAATTAATCGCTTTTTTGGCCTTTGTTAAAAATAGATTAATATTGCTATTTTTAGCATTGAACCAATTTTATTTGAAAAAAATCGGCATTTTACGGATAAATTTCGAAATGTTATTTATTAAATAAAATATACGACTGACTGTGCGGATTTAATGTTGCAAAAATGTGTGTTATTTTTAACCCCACTGCATGGATTTTGTTATTTTTTTGGGACAGCACGGAATTTTATCGCATGTCTTCATGCGATAAAATCAGACCTAACAAATATTAAAAAATGATTTATTATTTTTTTAATAATTCGCTATTTTGCCTTTGTTCAAAATAGATCAATATTCTTATTTTTAGCTTTAACCCAATTTCATTAAAAAATCGGCATTTTACCAATAATTTACGAAATTTAATTTATTGAATAAAATACGACTGTGCGCGGATTTTATGTTATAAAATATATGTTATTTTTAACGCATTTTATTTAAAAAAATCAACGTTTTACCAATAATTTGCGAAATTTTATTAAATAAAGTGTCGTATATTTAATGTTGCAAAAATGTGTGTTATTTTTAACGCCGCTGCATGGATTATGTTTTTTCTTTTTGGGGACAGCACGGAATTTTATCGCATGTCTTCGTGTGATAAAATCAGACCTACTTTATGTAAATAAAATTGCATAATTGTAAATTGTGCATTTGCCATACACGAGAGTAATATAATCCGCCTTAATTCTCATTGCTTGTTAAAGGCTTAAAATTTTTCAATTAAAAATACGCAGCGTATTTAATGCCACGCCAGCGCTGGAATCGAATAAAATTAAGTCGCATGAAGAGAAGGAAAAAAAAATAAGAATTCTAATTTCATTCCACATAAAAAAATTCGATTTCTACATAATAAATTACATTTTTGTAAGCATAAACTTCGCTTCGGTATTACTAAATTTATTGCCACGATTGTCATCGTAATTTTTTGATAAAATCAAAGGCAGGAACATTTAAACGCATTACATAATAGTAAATTTTAATACGCATTGAATAATCAATAGTTCGGATCGATCATTCATCAATTACCTACAATCGGCGAATTTTTTTCTCGCATGGCAAAACGACCCGGCTGTAAATTTTGCGAGAGCTCAAATGAAAGGTAACTGTACACTGATAATTATATTTACATGTATGTGCAAACACTTTCATGTATGTTGTATAAAGTTTCTAGGTAAGTATATAAAAACGTCAATAAAATTTTATGTTATTTGGGGCTGAGCATAATCATCATTGCCGAAATTTGGCAACAACAGCAATATGCGAGCGTTTACAATAAACATACATATGCATACATAATTTGTGTATTACAACAAGTACATGGCGGGTATGTGTGGATAGTTTTTTTACGTACAAATTGCACCGTATTACGTTTCGCCTCCTAATAATTCCATCTAAAAATCGTGCCTACATCCACACACACGCTTTTGTCTCTAACCTATAATTACGCATTTTTTCTGTTTCAGATAATAGCTCTACATTTGTTTTTTTACCTCTCCGTACTTCGCCGTTGTTGCTGTTGTTGTTGTTGTTGTTGTTGTTGTTGTTGTTATTCCTCATCGACTTTCATTCCATTTTGTTTTTAAATGCATGTGTATCTTCATTTCCTTATATTATCTCGTTTGAAGGCTGTACAAACGATCATCAAAGCAAATGATGGAAAATAAGAAGCAGGCGCTTTTTTCTCTTCTCTTCTCCTCGCTTTGATTGCCTGGCTAAATGTCTTCGTACGCAGCGCAGCACACACAAATAATTATTTCAACCATTTTCAAGTAATTAGATTTATTTTTTCGGAATGTGCTATTAAAATAGATAATTCCCCCGCCGTTTCCGCCTCGGCAAACAATTAAGATTTGTCGTGGCGGGTTTTTAATGAATGTTCGCTTAGTGCCGCAGTACATTCCATAAATATTTCGATTTTTACTTAATCATCGACAACGATTTTGCAATCGCATGGTTTATGTAGATATACTAATACTAAATTATACAAAAAGTGCACTGTACCCAAAAACTTCCTTGGCAAAGAATTAAGATTTATCATGGTATGTTTTCCAGAATGTTTTACAACCATTGGAAAATAATTGAGAGTGATTCATATAAACACTAGCACAAAAATATAGAAAAAACTGCACTAGATAGAATACATCCCTGCTTCCACCTTGACGAACAATTAAAATTTGTCTGGTAAGGTTTTGATATAGCATTCATTAAAAATTTTGAATGTTAGTTATAAAGAATGTTTTACACTCATTTGAAAACAATTAAAAACTGCACTATACAAAGAACACATCAGCTTCCATCTCGATGATTGATTAAAATATATCATGTCAAATTACATAAGAACATTTTTAGTAAATATATTCTATAAATATTTCCATTTTTGGTTATAGAAATTATATATTTGATATCAATAATTTCTAAACACAAAAAACTATAAAAATGTGTTTCAATACGACAAATACCACAAAAATATCAAAATTTTACACTATATGTAACTTCCCAGTTTCCGCCTCGATAAACAATTAAAATTTGTCGTGCCGGATTTATAATTAATGCCTGTTTTTACTAGCTGGTGTAGACATTCCATAAATATTTCGACATTTTGCAATGTTTCAAATCGATAGATACGAGTTTAATAATGCAAAAATACACACGGTGCAGAAAGCATAGGTATTTAGTTAGCGAGTGGTGAATGAAATTTATTAAATTGTATTTCCAGCTAGATCAGAAATCTGTGTGTGTGTGGGCTTTAATGAAAGTTAAAAACAATGCATTTAAAAGTCTCCTTAATATACAGTATTGTAATTTTATTGTTTAATTTAATAGTGATTGTAATTTAAATTGAATCCAGATGAATTTTTTGCGCTTGCTTTCAACTTATCTATTTTTTTATAATCTATTAAATTCTTTCCTTCTGCAACAACTCTCTACGCGCCGCGCAATAAATAGTTTTATGATTAAAAATATATGATAAACTTCCGCATTAATTTCAGATTAGGTTTATTAATTTTGCAGCGTAACTAAAAATGTGTTATTTAATTATATTTCACACAAACGTAGAATAAAACTTTCCGCACTACTATAAAAGGAAATAAGTTAAGAAAGAGTTTCGAGTTTAAATCAGCGAAAACATTTACTTGTTGAATATTATTTCAAACAACATATTTTAATTGCTGTATAATTAAGTGAACATGTTGAAATTTTTATTGGAACAATTTCTAAGTAAATGCACTTGTAATATTTGCTACCAAATTAAAAATTAGATTTTTATCTATTTCAGGATAATAACATTAAGATGAATAAATAATTTAGTATATGTAAACTAACATAATATTAAAAATAATTAAAATTATTAAAATATATAAATAATCATGATTTGATTTTATCTATTTCTCTTTATACCACAAGATAATACAACAGTCAATAACATTGCGATAAATAAATAATTCATACTTGGGTACAATACAAAAATCTTATATTTTTTTCTTGGCGAGTGAAAAGTGAACGTGACTATTTCATAAATAATATAATTCTTCTCCTATTTTTGGCTAGACCACAACTTTTACTATACCATAGCGCATTTGTAGTAATTACCTATCTACTACTAACTTTTTATTCGATATGCGCAGTAATTTCTTCACACAGCTAACTGTGCAAAACACAATTTCTGCATGAATGGCGCATCAAGAAAATATTATATAATATAATTTTATTGGTATGTTTATTCATCATTGCAGCGCTCTATTAAATTAATTAATCATCATCTAATTGCAAATATTGTTAATTAATTATCCCCCCGTATGCAGTAGTTTATGCATATAATAAAGATTCATATCGGAAATATAATAAATATTTTGCTTTGTGATCAAATCCAACGATTCGCAAAGCAAAATGCATTTTGTGCATCTTTTTCCGCCATGTAAATACATATTATACTATTATAATTCTAACAACAGTTAGCGAAATTATGAATAAATTATAGATTGTGGGCTATTCAGCGCCTCCACACATCATTAATTATTTATAATGTGTATGGATATTTTCGCCGTCTATTATAGGAGCGCGATGAGCGAACCTCATTTCATTCAAATAAGGACGACGATCGGGCCGGTCGGTGCTCGTTTTATATCCAATTCTGCCCGAATAATTAAAATTGTTGTATACAGCGCCAATTTCTGTTTGATTTAATTGAAGAATTATCGACTAAATAAGGATGTGCGTTAATAAAGCGTAAATTAAATTAGATAATTTCGTTGATTATATTTGGATTGTGATTTGAAATTAGATGATTTTTAATATAGATAACGTCTTTAAAATTAACAAAGCCGTGTTATATAAAACAATTTACTCAATTCATTTTCTTTATATTCGAAATAATTAAATATAGGTTAGGTCATTTAAAAAAAATCTAGATATCGTTTATATAGCGGTGTTCTTTAACCTGGGTTACACAAAACCCTAGGTTTCCTTGGAATGGTGATAAAGATCAATTAGAATTTACAATTTTTAAACTAATTAGTAAAGTAAATCTAAATTTAGATATATTTTGTCATCTTGCACATTTAAAGCAAAAGTTTGAAGAAGTGTTTTAAGCTGCAATAGAAACATAGCAGTTTCATCAGGAAGATCATGTTCCTTAAAGTCTAAAGTGCTAAAAAGCCCTAGTTTATAGAAT
>JARJDW010021532.1:0-13273 GCA_030264715.1 Adinopsis sp. GC000173
GTTTTTGGACGTCATCCAATTCCGACGATAATTCATGCGATTAGGAAAAACGTATGAAAATGTATAATATTTAAAATTTTAAGTCAATAACTTTTTTGTGGTTTCATTCTTTTTAATAAGCGTTGAAATTGACCGCAGAAAATAATAAAATTATTGTTGTTGTTGTTGTTATTGTTGCTTAGTAAGTTTATTAAAATTTACCATATTAACATTCCAGATAATTAAATTTTAACTAATTTTTGTAATTATTCATCAAGTCTGTCCCTTTTAGGTAAAGATTATTATAACAATAATTAGGACCGATTTCATAATCGTATTTAATGCTCTATTAAAGTTAATATCGGAAACTTAAAATGTTAATGGGTGAATTAGTGTCATTTGATATACGTTCATAAAAACAATTGTTTACAGCATTGTCAATCTTGTTTTTTGGTGAAAATGTCAGGAACATTTAAGAATAAAGCATTATCAACCTATTTTTTGTGTGCAAATTCCCGCAAACATTTAAGAATACAACATTACCAACCTCACTAATGGCAGAATTAACTAATGACGGAATTAAATTGAAAATAGAAAATTGTTATTAAATAATATAAATAAATTAAATTAGATATACCTCTATATGAAGAATATGATTGCGCAGATATTGAATCAATCACACCGTATATTCTCTACTTACATTCGACGATTATCATTAATACATAAAACGATTATGACTAGACGATATTTTCAAATTTAGACGCACCCCCTCCGATCCGATCCTTATAAGTAATTTGTTTGCGTGAAAATCGACTAAGATAATCGAATCGTACGTGCGGCTTGTTATACCTACAACAGCTAATTACGCTTTCTTTTACACCTCTCACATTTTTTTTAATTTGATTTTCGTTGGTACAAATTGCTGATTTGCATGTAATAAGGGTTGTTTTGTGTTACACATATAATAATATAAGTATAGTAAATTTTTGTGAAAGCTAATTAAAATATTTTTCAGTGTAAAATTGTGTGTATAATGACTTGTCGATGTTTGATACACTCACAGGTGGTTTAATTTCCAAGCTGTCACCTTTACTTCGTGCTGCTTCAAATCAAATCAATTCCAAATAAATTATCATCATCATCATCATCAGCATCATCAACCAACACACAGTGCGCTGCGCAGTTGTTTTTTTACACACACACACAACAAGAGCGCATTTTCTCTTTGACACCGTGTGTAATAGATCCAATAAGGATGTCGATAGAGTAACGTTACATTATATTACAGCGAAGAACTTGTTGCGAGAGAGGTAAAAGATTACGATCAGCGCACCAAGCGCAAGAGTGGAATTTGATGTTGTTGTTGTTGTTGATGCTGTTGTTGTTGCTGTTGCCATAGTGAGATTTTTTTCACTTATATTCATCATTTTGTGCCCTCGTTACACTTTGTTTTTGTTTAATATATTGATGCGCTTTTGTCATCATCATCATCATCACCATCATCACATTGCCATCTCGTCGTTCGTTTGCTGCGCTGCAACACAACGCGCGCGCGTATACACAGCTGACAAAAAGAGAATAAGAAAAGCAATTTTACGCTTGATCAATGTTATACCTTTTGCTAATTTTCTCCTGATCCATAATAATAAACGAAATCGCAAATGGGCTCTCTGTTTGTTAAGTGACAGGTTACTTAAAGTTATACATTATAAACAAAATGTGCTCGTATATACGTATGTATTGAGAGTTTGCGTTTGAATGCTGCTTTAAAATGCATTCTTTTGTTGCTGCTAAAATGCTTTTTATTGTTTTTTTCCACTATGGATAATTCTGTTCAATTTACATATGACCTTTGTAATTGCTCTTTCAGTTTTAAGAAACTAAAAAGTATAAAATTCTATACGGAAATATAAGTAATAACTACAAATAGTCTAGTTTGAAAATGTTTTTTATGCAAAGATTTCGATATATAATCAATTTTTGTTAAAAAAAAATGAGGTTAAAAAAGTATATAAATTATTGGTTGCAAAATAACTTTTTGTAATCATGTGAAGACCTCCCATTACGATATTAGGAAAGTATAGGTGAAAATTATTTATTTGTTGTTTCTTTTTGTGATCATTTCAAGACGAAAATTGTTAAAATTTCATTTTTATATTTAAACATTCCATGATAAAATAATAATATGCTTTTATAAATATTATCTATTTACGGGATGAATAAAAAATGAACAATTTTTAAATTAAATTATTTGTTAACGTTATATACCTATACTACATTTTAAACTCTTACGGCATATTTTAAATAATTACCTAATTACAGCTGTAAGTATATCTAATTATTTCACAAAACACAAAATTAAACTCTTTTAATTGCTGATTATTTACGGACTTTCAATTTTTAATGCATAAAATACGTATTAGCTTGGCTGGTTAATTGTTGTTTGTACATTTATACTGATAAACATTTATGTAAAACTTTAAATTTATATCACACTCTATACAATTAATGCAAATGTATTGTTTCTATTATTATGCAATTTTAATTAATTCGCAATAAAGCCATAAAAAATCGCGTTTAAAAAATACCACACCGTCAACAACATTTTAGGTCAAAAATTTTCTTTCTATTTGAAAAAAAAAACATACTTATTTATAAATACGATATATAAATATCGATGTGTGTATGTGTGAATGCGCGTATAAAGTTTACAACTATTTTTATTAACTAATAAAAATAATTCTAAGAAGAAAAAAGAAACCTATTTGTGTGTTTGGGTGTGTGTGTGTAGAGAGAAAAAATTAGCATTACTATACTTTTTTTTCGCTTGTTTTACTTGCGTTGTTACTGTATATAATGCCTCTTTTTATTTCCATTTTCCAATAAAAATGAATTGAAGAAATGTGCGTAAAATTTTATTTACATCTATGTAAGTAATTACATACGAACACGCCAGCAATGAATTTAAAATTTTATTAAATTATAAATAAATTGTGTTTAAATCCTCTTATGGGCTTTCATTTTAACCAAATTTATGGTTAAATACTTAGTCAATATTATAGAATAATTACCGCAATCGTCAGATATAGCACTGACTGACTTTTTCCTTCTTTAAAACTGAAATTAATACTTTGAAACACTCGTTTTCAGCCATTGAAACGTGAAAAAAAGCATTCGTGGCGAGTACTAAATTTGATTCAGAAAAATAGGTTTAAAAAATGTTTTAATCCATGGGATTATTTGTTCATGTATCTATATATTATTTAAGAAGGGGCTTACTTTGAAGGCGACATCATGCATTCCCGATACTTATTTGACAAAGTATAGTGCACAATTGTGGTCGGTCCACAATCGTTAAGACAAAACAAATCATAAATATCGTCTATTACGTTCAATGTCTTAAATAATTAAAATTTCTCCAACAAATAACGAATGTAGGACGTTGTAATATTGTAATTTTAATTTGGCTACTATAATTTCACAGTTACTATGCATTTATACATTTAAAAATTATAGGTATATTCCATCAACCGCCCATTACGAAAAATAACTACCTTGATTCGTTCGCACACAAATTTTGTGTATACTCGTTTGTTGTATGATTAAATACAGCTAGAATTTTAGGCGCACAGTATAGTAACGAGAAATGAGAAATTTTGCGATGACACGCAAATGCTTATTATGCGTCATCCAAATAACGTTTACTAAAAAAAAATGTGATCCTCATACACAACATCTAGTACTCAAAAAAAAAAAAATGATGTGATTTATGGTTTAGATCTTAAACGTAGTGTATTTAAGGTTAATTTTACCTAAGCACAGCATCCGTGCAGCTGTGTGCCCAGGTGTGTGCTCCCTTTACACCCTACTAAAAATATATAAGGACAATACAATGAGGGAAACTAGTTTTGATATCAAGGGATGTTGTTGTATGTGCGTTCGCTCATACACTTAAAACTATCAAGGACAACACACAAAAACGTGTAATTGATTATTTGAAAGCGTTAATTTTGAAGTGCGTTTAGCGCGTTTTGTTTTAAGCCTCCTCGCATACTTTGTATATTATTATACGGATGCATTTTTTCACCATCCAACCATCCATCCACTCCTCCTCTGCGCTATCAGGTAGGTCGTAAAAACGCTCCATCGTAAATCCAACATTTTAAATATCGAAAATTCCTAGAAGCGCATTGAGTGGCTAGTAGAAGGAATCTTTCAGGCCAGACTGGTCGGCGTCTTATTTAATACATGGAGAGTTTCTCAAACTTAAACCTATTTCAGATAAATTTAAGGTTGTATGGTTGGTCAACTGTGAATTTCTCGCAAAATATCCACTCAGGTAAACATCACAGACGTAATCCTGTCGAAAATATACAAAAATTTTTTCGGATTCTTAATTTGCCATAACGCATTCATACCCAAACCTCTGCTATATGTTAAATTTTATGCTAAATCATACTACAAATTGAAAAATAAAATATTATATTTTACAGAAAATATTATTGTTTATAAATTTAATGAGCAATCATTATGCGAAAATTACGTCACATGTGAATGTCCCAAATTGCTTCTAATAAAACCGAATTGTTATTTCGTTTATGCGCAATTAATATTTATAACTTCCAAAATATTATTTTAGTAACCTAATCTTATATGTATCTTTTGTTAGGGTGATGAACCCTCATTCAACAATGCTACCTTCCACTAAACAAAAAAAACGAGTATCATCACCGTTAAATTATCTAGATGGAATTAATATCGCTTATTAACAATTGAGATAATGATAATTTTATATAAAATTATGTGAGTAGATATCCATACATATTTTTTGGTAAATCAAAATAATGCCATACCACCCTCTATATAAAACAGCCCAAATCTAATCATTCAATAACAGATAATTAAGCACAGATTAAAGTTTTTTTTGAATTAACAATGGGGCAGTTTTTATATATTGTATTATTTAGTCTTTTATACGAAATAGAATGCGCTTATTATATACGCTGCCGTTTATATTATTTAATAATAAACGAATCAATGTGTTTGTCTGTAATTTTCGATGCTTTTAATCGCCTTATTAATATATGTAATTTGTGTATTATTTATTGGCGCAATAAATATTCATATACTCTAGGCATTATAATATGGCAAGTACGCAATTATTAGGTAGGGTAATTGCGCTCTAACGAATAAAATAAAAATCACATTTGTAATTATCATGGATTTAACATAATTCACATCTCAACCATCATGCGTCATTACCCCGTTCAGCAAATTTTATTGCAAGAAGATGTGAAGAGCAATCTAGTGCAAATTATATCTTAAAATATTTAACAATGCACCACCAATTTGGCTTCAATTTTGATGCGCATTTCAGTTATAAAAGAAAACACGAAATATTATATTGAAGGACTGCAAATTTATTTGTTGAGAAACTGTCGTCATTTTGCTGTATGTTAGCTTACTGATGCGTTATTCTGATCTCTACACTTACCTAATAATTTTTAAGATAAACCAAGTTGCGGCATTACCCAACTTTTGCATAAATGCGCTTTTTGAAGTAGATCATATTGCAATAAATCAAAAAGTAGTAAAAATTGTTTGAGCTGATGCATATTTTCTATCTTATACATAATAGCATGTTTTTTCTTCTTCCTTCTAACAAATAATTTGTTCGTTACGAAGTGCATATACGATAGAAAATTTTTCATCGTTTGTAGAAGTTAGTAAATATTTTTCTAGTAATTATTCATTTTCTCTATACATACTTACATACTTATATATAATATTGATGTCTTGATATATTTCTCACAGCATTTTTTTGTTGTTTGCGCGTTAATCACTTTAGTGTAGGAGTCTTTATATCTAAAAAGGATATTCTAAGTATAATTAGTTAGGGTAATGATAGAAGATAAAACGCGCGCGCGCTCAAAATACATTTTGTAATTAATCAGGGATGTTAAAACACTTTTTTTTCACGACTATAACCTCGCATTTTGATTAATGAAATTCTCTAATAAATATAATGCTTAATAATTCCATCTCTAATAGTTTTTTTTTCATATATTTATTTTATATGGAAAAACTGTATGTGTGTGTACAAAAATGTAAATGTGTCGGTGTGTGTGTGTGTGTGTGAAACGAACGCATTTCTGAAATTCCATTTCGAGCAGCGTGAAAATTGTTGCCATCAGAGAATATAAAAAATTATGTTCGAGTTTTTGGAGTGTGGAAAAGCACACATTAATGCGTTTTGTAGATGATTTACCGACGATAGTCCATGCACGGCCTCTATTTGTATCCAACACTCTGACAGCCCAATCTCGCTCCCGAAACTTTTTTACTCAAAAAAAACCAGCCCGATGTGTGTGTGTGTGTGTTGGTGTGTGTAAGAGTGCGGCGATTAATAATATATGAGTGCGTGTATGTGTGCATGTATTTTTTTGTGATACTAATACATCACATGTTAATTACTTGCACACAATCAAAATATTTTTTATGTAATTAATTACTTGATTTTTTACTTGAGCGATGAATGATTAATTTCTTGTAAAAATGCGATATTATATAAATTATCCATTAAAAATATTCATTAAATGGTGATATGTACTAAGTTTTTATAACAAATCCTGCTTGATAACATTAAAAATTATTTAATATCTACTACATCTTATGACTTTTTTGCAATGTCTGTAATTAATTTACAATTTCACTCTTAAAAATAACATAAACAATCTAGTTCTTTTGCAAGAGAGGCGATATTTTTAACTATGAAAGATATTTTTAATAATACAATACGTTATTATTAGTTAATAATCTTCAATGCACAAGTTTCTAATTCTTTCGATCTTTTCGGTTTTCATTCAAAGATCGAATTAGGAAAATATTCGACCTGTCGCAATCCATTCGAAATTCTTTGAGGTGGAGAAGGTGCAAAAAGTGTGATTGTGATAGGATTTCTGCATCTAAGAATATAAAAATTGAAAGGGTATGCGTACTCTATAATTTGTGAGAGCAATAACGAATATAAAAGACAAAGTCTATTTATTTAACTAAGCAAGGGCAACTTTTGCTAGTAACTATATATAAAATAATTAAATAAATAGATATCTATTAACTTGTATATTTAAAATTTAATATTTGTCGCAAATTTAGATAGTTTCATTACAAACAACTTTTACTTTACTTTATCAATAACAAATTCGCATATACCAATCTAATAATTAATCAAAAAAAAACTTTGCAAAGGATATTTAAAAAGCAAATAATTAACTCTTTCTAGTTTAAATTGATGCTATTATAATTATATAGAAAGGAAATTCATTATTATCAATAATTATAGATTATTACGATATTGCACATCATACAATAACAATAATAAACATACAAATAAATTCTTATCATCGTTTTAGATTTCAGCGCGCGATTTTTCATTATAATAAAACGTGCTAAGTACGATAATAAAAACAACAAAAAAACATGAAAATTTCAGATAATTTATGGCAACAAAAAAAAGCTGGCAAATTTTCTACTATACTAAAAAAATGTGTATCGCTGTAAAATTAAATTCGTCCTTGCCCCTTATATTCATGATTACAGCGCGTCATCCCGGAACACGGATGTTATAATTTGTTACGCTTGGAAATATGGAAATGCTAACTGACTTTTTATACCATATTTATATATATAAATATAATATTGAAAATACACTAGCTAGGTAGGTTTTTCACTCATCTCATTTTTCGATCCGAAAATATATGTATAAAAAAATGATAATAATAATAATTTAGCATATATTAATTTTGCAATTTGCGCGCATTTAGTGAAATAACAACGCGCAACAAAATACATATAAATAAAAAATGCGCGCGCGCGCTTATGTATTACATAATTGACGTAATGATTGATGATTCGTAAACTAATTTTTTTGTTTGCCTTTAAATCTTGCATAACACATACACACATACGAACACACATACGAACACACATACTCGTACACATAAATATGTTTTAAACATTGAAAAGTTTACTCTTTTTTTAATTAAGATGTAATTGTTTATGCATTAAAATTTAATTAGGAAAAGTCAGCGCCGCCGATTTAATTAAATTATTGGTGTGTGTTGTGTCACAGCGCACAGTGTGTTAAGATTCTGTGTTTTTATTTTACAGGAAGCGTAATTAACTTCATCATCAAATTTGTAATTTAAAATTTGTTGTTGATTGATTTTGTTAACCTTGCACAATATATGAATTTAAACATTGATAAGTTCGCGTTAAGTTTTTTTTAATTAAGCCATAATTGTTTCGTACGTTAATTTGATAAATTGAATATTTCAGATTTGATTTTGATTAATCTCGATCTTTATTAAGATATAATATTTAAAATATTAGTTAGTATAATAAGCTACTGTCATTCCGTATTACATGAAGTTGACCGCAAATCCTAAAACAGTGCCAACCGAAAGTCACGATACATGCATGCCAATATAAAAAAAGCCCGGGTCATAGAATTGAGGTTATATCATATTTTAGACAAATAATTGTCAAATTCACAGTAAAGAGTCAAAGGTTGGTTTCTAATTTTATACAATTTTAACAATTAATTGTCTTATTAAATGGGCTATACTAGTAATTAAATAAAAACACTTTGTAGTCCTGATAATAGCAGTATAGCCAAAATGCGCATAGATTATATTTAAAATTATTCTAGAAGTGTTTTTATTTAATTATTATTCTTGTTATTTATTAAGATATATCTAACATAAATATTATATAGGTAAGTAATAATAAAATGTTAAGAAAACTAAAAACGTCATTGTTCGCTTTGCTTTGAATCTTTTGTGCGATGAAATAGAAATAATTTTATTAGATATGACAACACATCCCAATGCCGTTTACCTGTTTTTTTTTAATAAAAACCGAGTTAAAAATAAACAACACACAAATCGAGAGTACGATACACATTGCTTGTGGGTAGAATATATGTGCACAAACAAAAATTTGAACTGAAACTGACCTATAAATATTTACATATTAGATGAAATAATTTTGTGGCTCGCTCACCGCAAAAGGTGAAACGCACACTAATTTTCCACGAAATTTAATTGCGCATATATACGAATTAAGTGTGCGATTAAAATTCAGTGACGAAAAGTCAACGGAGATTTAATTGAATTATAGGTTGTGTCACGTCGTCCACATATGTTCGGGGCGAAAATCATATTGTACACACACACGATGATGGGGAGACAATTGCATAACTCCGCGTGGTGGTGGTTTTTATTAAATGGAATATTATATAGCCAGCGAGCGAACGAACGAGAGGGAGGGCGGGCAGGGAGGGTTTCAATATCGTGATTTCTGTACCGTGGGAAAGACACCACCCCACACCTGTATCTAAATACTACTAGTATCCAGGAAATGCATTTCGTTTTCATCATCACATCGAAAATAATAAATAATTTCACATGATTTCTGCCCGCGATATACGAGTTAAAAATCTGACTGTGTATACTTACATATGTTGTTGCGAACGCCGACACCAAAAAAAAAGTTAATTGCTCGACACTGTTGCTCACCTGCAACAAAACAATTGAATTAGAAAATAGAGAAATTATAATTTGATCGTTGATACGAATGTGTAGATATGCAGAGCAGCAGCGAACGAAACAAAATATTTTTTATCTCTGTGTGTGTGAATATAATGTATTATTTGCATAACGTAATTATTTTTATACATTTTTTTGATACCACTTATCAATTATTAACATCTAGATTGTTTTGAATTTTTTTCTGAATTTTAATTTGCATATCAACACTTGACAAACATTTAAATTGATATTAAAGTGCACGCCTTCAAGTCGAAAACATTTTATTACATATTAAGAAACGCATAACAATAATTAATTAATTAATAAATTAAATAGTTTGTATGTAAGCAGCATTCATTATTTGTTTTATTATTGGGTTTTTGTGTGTGGTAACACATCCAGTGCTAGAAAAATGTCCGTGTTGTTGGACCAGAGCAGAGAAGAGAAAAAACGGAAAAAATAAATTAATTTTTTTTCGGATGGTTGTGAGAGTTGTGAGTTATTGTTGTAGTGTTTGTGGGACAGAGCAATACAAATTATGACCCTATTCGCTTAGGTGTTTTTTGGGTGTTTAAGGGGACATTATAAAGTGTCATTAGTAGATTTTTTATTTTTGGTCAAAAGCGCGGCGCACGCATAAATAATCGAAAAATGCATAGAAGAAGAAGAAGGCCCATCCGAAATAATAAAAAAGTGTTTTTTCTTCTTCTTGGTTGCGCGGTGCATCTTCCAAAACACCGAAAAAGATTTTTATTATTTATTTGTGTGGTGGTATTATAATGATGAATAAATATTATCCTATATTAGGTTATTTTAATCAATTTAATTAATTTATTCGTTTCAGTTAGTATAAACAAATATTGTCTTAGTATAAAAAATATTTTGTGATATTGGTACTAAAATTTATTGTCTTTTAGCAATTTATAGGTATTTTAATATGTAATCTTTCATCAAGCATCTATTTTCACTAAATTTTCAAGACTTGAGTTATGCAAGTAGCTAAAGTTAACCTAAAATATAACAAGAAGCAATGAAAACTAGGCAATATTTTTTGGCCAAGATCGTTTCTGTCATGTTCTATATTATCCATAACACAATAAAGAATCATTAGTAGAATTTTATTTTCGTATAAAGTAGTGCGTTTATTAATGATCCAATGCACAGTTATACTACTACATACAACACAAGAAAAGCGTTGCATCTTTCCAAATAAAAACACATTTATCTTTTTTTCTACGCTCCTCTCCTCTCTCTGTGTAAATATAAAATGCGATCGGTGCGTTACACAACATTAGGTTTAATGCAAAAATTGCGTGCGCGCATTCTCTTCCCTATATACCTATATATATACGAGATCGCGTTATTAATTAAACGTTACGTGTAGTAATAGTAGCGTACTGATATCGAAATAAAATATTTCTCTCCACCACATTCGTTTTTTTTATTATTAAGGGGTTGATTGCATGGGAATGCGCGCAAGCAAGGATTGACTGTGATTCCCATGTGTGTATGTAACTTCCGGTTCCGGGCAGGTGACCGCAAGAGCGCCGCATCGGCACAGGGAACTACGCTTGCTTAGTGGACCGAAGAGCCACCCGTACAATTTTAATACGGCGAGCACTGATTACGGCCGGAGAGTACATATGATTAACGTGCGCTAAATATCTTACCAAATCATAATAATAATCATAAAAAAGGCAGAGCGCGACCATCACATCATTTTTATCCGAAACAAGCGCATTCACGTACACTTTTATTCAGGTTTGTTTTGACGCGCGCGCGCGCCAACAAAAATCAAGTTTCTACCAGCATGGGATTTATATAAAATTCATATGCGAGTTGTGTTTGTGACAAATTTACTTGAGCATATCACCGGTGTGTGTCTGTGTATGTGTGTGTGAGTGTGAGTATGCTGAGGCTTACTTTACCGGTAACCGGAGCTCAGACTCGGAATCTAGGATTACGATGCCCGTATGTGGGCCTTCACTGATATTCTATTCGACCCTATGCGCATTAAATCACCTAAAATACATCTTATACCCACTACTCAAATATTACGTAACTAGTCCCATTTCGTGAAAATGCACAAATATTATCAAATTATATGTGCAAAATTTGTGGTCTCTTTCTTTTAGTAAAGTATTTTTAGAATAAAAATTCTTTTCTTACCAAGTCATGCACATATTTATCGCAAATTATCATAGTGTGTGTCACCTGATTTGAAATAGGCATTGGTCTTTGGCTAATTTTATTCCAAAGCTAAAAAAAGTAAAGAAATTACAGAATGAGTGAGTTGATCTCCAACTAGTAGATATAATGTGGCTAAAGATTTTGATTATTAACTCACATTTTAATTTCATCGTTTTGTAGATAGGTACTACCTTCAAATTATCAATTATTTTAATGAATTTAGACAATTTTATGATAAAATTCTGCAAAATTAATATACAAGTAGAAGTACAAGATTTAAAAAGTAAATAATAGTTTTAATTATTTCAGTAATTACACAGTAGGTAGCTTAAATTACGTACATTTCTGTTCGGTTGAATTGTGGTAACTACTATTGGTTTAATTCATATTATTTATATTAAAATAATTATGGTAAGGTTGCAATTAAACTAATGTCACTGCTAATTGTTTTCTGCTGCAACGATTTTATTTTAAGTATTTATTACATAAATTACCAGCCATGAAAATTGGTGCAAGTAATTTTGTATAATATTTTATCATAGCAAACTTTTGCAAATGCAAATGTTCACCAATTATTTCTAAAACGAAATAGTGGTAGTAATTCGTAGATAGATATCTGGAAATCCCAACTTTTATGGTAGTCTTGTTGATGGTTGACAGTTTTGGTTCGCAGATGTGGATGTTAAAAATATAAATTCCCTTGAAAACTTTTATTGTACCTAAAAATATGTAGCAATTATTGCAGCAGGCCGCTTTGTGGATTATCCTTGTTGCTGGTACGTTTTTTGACGATTGATACTTGAGCGCCGGTCACGTACTATTTTGTTTATTTGGAATTGGAAAATTATTTATATATTTCTATTTAAATATTTGTTTATATATTTCAATATAAAATACGAAAAGTTGATTAAAAAATGAAATAATTTTCGATCTATTGAGATTTAATTGAATACTAACTTTACGCGCAAAACGCCCGCTACAGGTACAATACCGCTGCAAAATGTACCGGCATACAATGTGTTAATCATCAAATAGGTACAATTGGTAGTACCTTACTAAAAATTATATTGCTACAAATGTTCACTCACTACCTTTTTCTAAAGCGAAATTGTGTCATTTTGTGACATTCGCAGATGCATAAATTTCGGAAAAACCCAAATTTTATGACGGTCTTTGCGATTAACAAAGTTTAGAGTTTATGCAGATGTAGGTGACAAAATTATAACTGAAAATTCCCTTGCAATCTTTAATTATATTTACAAATATGTGACACTAATTATTTAAATATTTATAAATTTATTAATTAATTAATTAAGTTTTTTTTTCTATAGTAAACTATTTTTAAATTTAAATAAAGACAGCAATGAAATGTAACAATGAAAAAAACTACTACGGTTGTTGTTGTTGTTGTTGTTTATAAAATTAGTTGAAAAAGTCATTAAACTATTTGTTTGTGCGAGTGTACACGTTATGACTCATTATTGTGATGTCTTGATTAATTCGTTTTTATGCTA
>JARJDW010021534.1:0-11102 GCA_030264715.1 Adinopsis sp. GC000173
AAACTTTCGACCATTGCGCTGGCGGCCGCCAATCCGGATAGTGTTTTGGAAATTTATCCCGGGACCAGAACGTATGCAACACCACTTTATAAACGGTCAGTTTATCAGCCTGACATCGTTCACTAATCACACCGAAACCACCACCACCACCACCACCATCGTACATCGTCGTCAGGCAGAGCACACATAGATCGCACAAGAGTATCGTCAGCGTCGAACGGACGATCATCGCGACGACATGCATCGCCAACCGATAAAAAACGTCGTTGCCGCCGCCGCCTGATCGCTTGAATAATATTACTTCGACGGACGAAAATTGGATGGTGAGAGCAAAAGCAAGTCGGGTGAAATGTGGCCGGCTGGAGGCTACTATACCTACATCCGCTCGTTTAGATCGCTAGGTGAGGACTGCGATGCTGCGCGTCCTCTCTCCGGCTCTCTCCCGCGCGCCGTTTCGGCTTCTGCGAGCGACGACGACGACGACGCTCGTCGTGCGGAGAGGAGTCTGGACTACGTGTACGTGTCTATGGGTATGAGTGTGTATAGCTAGCTGCTCTATTGCTCCCATTTCGCCAGCGACCACCTAATCTAAAACATTGCAAAGTTATACTCTAATACATTTACCTACACTTCGTTCATTTCAATTCGACAGTAATGTAATCCAAATACTACTATTTCAGCTGCAGCTACCTCACTTCCAATCTTTTAAGAAGTCTAAAAAGCAGCTATTTTTCAATGCAATTTTACAATCATTTCTCTCATCTTAAAATCAAATAATTTACATGCAACGAAATCAAATATTTTATACATTTTTTCTGAAATTTACATAAAAACGACAAGATGATTTCATGATTTAACTAAATTAATAAAGTTTCAGGTAAGTTTTGCTCTAAAAAGACAAAGGCAGTCTGATACTATGAAAGATATCAGACATTCTTTAATATATTTGCTCAAATGCCAAATGCAATTTTGTAACAATTCACTAATATTAACTCGCAAAATAAAATAATAACGATTAAGTATTTCATAAAATTTGTATAGAATTTACATAAAAATAACACAATGTTTTAACTCAATTAATACAATTTCAGAAAAATAGCAGACGTCCTAAAATACTCGTATATCGTATTTACAAGAAATTCAAATGTCAAATCAATATTATAATAATTTCACAATTATATCTCAAAATCAATTAATTTACATTCAGCAAAATCATCAAATATTTTAAACGATTTTTGTCTAATTCAAATAAAAGTGGGATATGGATTTCATGTTTTAACTAAATTAATAAAGTTTCAGCGAAGGATTGCTCTAATAACATACAAAGCACTATAATACTATGAAAAACGTCAGACATTCTTTAATATATTGTCGTTACAAGAAGTTCAAATGTCAAATCCATGCAATTTTATAATAATTTAATTAATATTATCTATCATCAAATATTTCATGCAATTTTTGTCGAATTTAAAAAAAATGACAAGATGTTTCAACTAAGTTAACAATAATAATATTTCAGGGAAGGTATGCTGCTATAAAAACATAAAAAAACACTATGATACTATGAAAAATATCGGACATCCTATACAATAAATTGTAGTTTGCAGGAAGGTCAAATGTCAAATTTCCGCCTAGTTTTTGCAAAATATTGCAAGATCATTGTCTTGCAATTTATATCAAAATAGGACGAACTTTTCCATCGACCTCCACTATATTATTCTAAGATGTTATTCCTTATTTTTATCGACTTTTGTTATAATTCATAACATGAATTTAAACCAATGAAATACGGTATTTACCCAATTATAAGGCGATGCCAATAAATTTATTAGCATTATAATAAAATTGTTAATGACTTACTTTCAATAGATTTCAACTATTTAATTCTAAGACACTACTATATTTTTTTATCTATAGACTATAGTTATGATATGAATTACCACCAATGAAATAACGTAGTCGTATTCTCAAATAAAAAATCAAAACCAGAAGCTCTACTATTTTATTCTAAGATGTTATGTTTTATCTATATTGACCATAATTCTTATAATTCTTGACATAAATTAAGACAAATAAAATATCGTATTTATCTGATTATAAGCCGATCCCAATAAATTTACCAGCCCCATTTTCGACTTTACTTTTATGTGAAAAAATGAAAACCCAAATATAATAACATTATAAAATTTTAAAGGTCGTACTAAGATAGTAGTTTTAATTGTAACGTATAGATTATAATATTTACCCGATTATAAGACGACCCCAATAAATTTACTAGCCCCATTTTCAAATTGAGTTTTAGGTGAAAAAATTTAAACTCGAATATAAGAGGATTATGAAATATTTTAACACTGTTCTATATTTATAGTTCAATTTTGCTATAAATAAACTTGTTTTGAATGCATTCGAACATTAATGCTTTCCGAAAGTCTTAATCTAAGTCCAATCATTATTAATTATCCGGTATTAGGTAAATCCTGAATATCAGAAATAATTAGATAGGTATTAGTGATACAACGTCTCGAAAAGATATAAAATACACAATATTACATTAACATGGATAATACTCGTTCTACACACCTTTATATAGAAAGATGTTCTACAATAATAAGTCAAATTGATCTTCCACACACCATTTAACAACATAAGTGCAACTAACTGGTCTAGTGCCCCCATTTCAACAATAATCACCTACACTGAAAACAAAACAAAATTATATTTTAATGCATTAGGTCACAGTTCATTCACATCATTCCGGCAACAACTCAATATACGAACTATTTCAACCTATAGTAAATTAGAATCCAATAATAGCAATGTTTCTAAAAGTATCTCATGATTTTAACATCTCTATGTCAACACAATCAACGAATGCTTTTACAATAAAGTAGTATCTGGTGATTGTTGTTAAAGATCTTACAGTGGTGAATTATCTACAGGTTATTCACATAATCATGTGTAAGATATTGCTATACTAAAATAAATCAGGCAAGATGTTGGGGAGAGTTGTGGTTATTGGACCGACGCCTACGATGGACAAATATATCTTTGAAAAATATCAGTTTTCCTCCTTTAGATATGTTAAAATATAAAAATCGTAGTATTTGTATTGATGTACTAAAATTACTAATGGCGATACTATCCATCCAGTTATAGTACAAGTGTAATAGGGTTCACACTAATGAATAAATTTCAAATAAAAAAAACTTTAACATTTCGTATCTCAAACCAATAATATATTGTGGTCCAATGTGGGAAACCGATTTCTTAGACTGTACCGATATCGAAATTTTTTCAAACGCAATTTTCATCCAAAAAAATAATATTTCTTTAAAAACAATATAGAAGTACATTATTAGAAAGGTCGAAGTAGTTGACTTCTTTTACATTGATTCGTTTTTGTTAAAAATGTTGGAAAGGTAAAAATAGTCCATTAACGGCTACACTCCTCTATCTTTCATAAAAGGCACAATATGAATCAAACACACCTTACCTCGCTATACAAAAAAATCGTAATAAGCAAACAATCTGATCCCATCCAATAGAGTATATCTACATGCATGTAAGAAGGCAATATACACTATTTCTCGTATTACACCGGTGAATATCAATTCTGGAACAATACAAAGGAATAATATTTTATAATACATTTATCCACAAATGGTTCATTTCAAGTAGACAGTAATTCAAATAACATTATTTGAGCCAAAAGCAGGGCCGGGTTGTGGCGTGTACTACGTGTGTGGGGGGCGTTATAAAATTTAGTATTGGTACATATTATTGCCTATTAACAGATAATTTCAAGCCGCAAAACGTGTCTGGATTAATTAATGTATAGTTTAAAATGGTAAATTTGAAGACAGCAATCCTCAAGAAGTAAAATGATATGAAAAATCAGTACCTTTGAGTTTCTATTAAAAATTATGTGATTGTTATTATTAATTTCTATTGGAAATCAAAGAAATATTAAAAAAAACTGGAATATTTATAGAAAATCTTTAAAAATTAATACATATTTCTTATTGAATTGCTAATAATTTGACACTTCTTCACTAGTCAATTGTTAATTTATATAAGAATTGTTTCGACAATCATGTCAGCTTAATGAAGAAATTAGTCTTACGTAATTAACACAATAAAAAAAAGTATAATTATCAATCGCTCAAATAATTGAAAATAGCACTGGTTCTTGACAAATAACAATTATTATAATGTTTAGTAAAAAAATGCATGCAATTTTCATAACTTTTGTGCAATTTTCCCATCTGGATTTTAATTCGTTATTAACATTTAAATATTGAGTGTTCATATTAAAATATGCATTATATCTTCTAATATTTAATTGAATTTTCTTAGTAGGGGATAAGGGGGCACATATGGACAGCGGTATAGAAGTGAACGTTGGTTTTCTTTTTGATACACATTAATACTTACAGGTTGAATTTTCGATCTCAGAGATTACCGTAGGGTGAATCAAAACAACCACTGAAAATAAAGTGGCAGTTCGCACATGTGCCCCCTTCTCCCCCACATAAGAAATATTTAAACTGACGTTTATGAATGGCAGGGGAGATATTTAAGCGCCAAATTTTTGCTAAAGAACAAGCAAAATATTACAAGCCGGGTCTGGCCGCAAGTAGATATTAACATATTGCCAAGAGCAATAATTTAATGAAAAATTATTCCTATGCCATCACAACATCGAATATATTCCCATAGTATCGATCCTAGCAATACAAAATATAAAATATTATCGACACAGAATCTGCTAGTAGGCATTCCAAAACATGTCATTTCAACTACTGAGAGACAACCTGCCAATCAAAAATACAAGTTTTTTAAGACAAGATGTCCTTAATTTGTACAATATTTTAACATTAAGAAATAATCGCTCTATTTGAGAACTATTCTTTTAAAAAATATATTGACAGTTTATCCCTCAGTAGCTGTTTAACAGCACTCTGGATTGCTTAATTCCAAAAACGATAAAAATGTTAGGTTGTGTTTATATCAACGCATAAAACAAACTTGCCGCCTACCTTCGTAGTACTTACGAAAGATGTTTTGCAATAAACAAGCGGAGCTGATCTTCCATACGCCACCCAGCCGACAGCGTATTAATTGCAAAATTGAATTTGCCACATCATTTAATTCGTGCGAAATTCACGCGCAATTAATCGCACCGACGCAATTTTCTAATTGTATTCATATTCAGCGCACAATCTGCAATCAAAACAAGCACGATTAGCTTTATGATTATTATTTACTCAAAATAATAAATCAACTCACCGGTTTGTTTTCTCAATCAACCGGGCGCAATATTAATATAGACACAGCATGTTATTATTATTATTGATGCAACGCAGAACGCTGCCAACTGTGCGCTGGGTGGTGGTGTGGTGCAATTGTAAAGTTGGGTCGTTCGAAGGTCAACGCGAGTTGTGCGACGGGTCGTCTACATTCGCAATTAGGTTGAAAAAGCGTCGTTTCGGGCTAATTGAAACCATACGAAGCGTGTTCTTGTTGTTGTTGTTGTTCTCGTTGTAAAAACGACCGTTTTTATTATTATTATCGCACGGCAGTTCCGACCTTCTGGGCGATGCAATTATTTTCGCCCCGAAAAATAAAGAAAATACTTAATACAGCGCCCCATTTCCCCGAGCGTAATGTCCACGTCTTTCTTACTGTCACAAATAATTAGCCGGTTGCGATATAACCTTTTAGACTAGAGAAAAAAACGCACCAAACAAGCAATTTAATTTGGAGACGCAAAACCAAGATGGCGCACGAATGAATTATTAATCATCTCATCATCGTCAGCGCCTACGCGTTTGATAATTATGAAAAAACACGTCAAGTTTGTTTGCTCAATACATAGGCAGCCAAGTATGCACCACTCACACAATTATTTATTTGCACCCTCGGACGCAAAAAATATTTTTTATGTGAAATCACATAAGGGTCGAATGGTGACCAATAAAGCTAAATGGATGTACTAATGATTGCCATGCGTAGATAAAAAAAGTGAAATGTCGAAATATATATATATAGAGAGCATGTGAGTGTGTGCAAAACTCTCCCGTCTCGTTTTTTTGTTGCTTCCCAATCAAAGACGAGCTAAACGGATAAGTTGTTTTTTTTTTCCTCTGACCGGCCCCGGGGAGAAATCGCATTCCGCTGTCGATGATGGTAAACAAGCGGCGACGGGAAAATTGCGATGTAGGCAACCGAGCAGGCAACCCGTGCACTTTATAAATCATAGCTAATTGCGCTAATCGCAGCGTGCCGGGAGTAGATCGAACAGCAAATTGGGAATTTATGTGGCCGGCAACCCAAACAACCTGCAAGCAATAAGATTGCTTCTTATTTGATCGAACTTTACGATTTCCTTACATTATTTAGTTAGATTCATACTACTGGAAATTATTTAGTTTGATACAATGTTTTTTTTTACAATGTGGAATAGAATTATTAATTTTAAGCGTTTCTGAGTCTTTTTTAATTAAGTGGAAGTAAGCTTTCGCCACAGTTAGAATAATTATAAAACTCACACTAAGTTGGTTAATTTGGAATTAATTAGTTGTAATTAAACTTTAAAACACTATTTCACCTAAAAAATTAAAAACTAATTTTTATATCATTTTAACTTATACTTGCCCATAAAAAACTTGCTAATGAATTTAATATTTTTATTGTAGTTAGAATTAATTTTATATCAGTCGGAAAGAGTTCTCTAATTGAAATGATTTTTCACATTTATGATAAGTATAAATTAATTATAGATATAAAATCTAACAGTTTTATATATTTTGCACTAAACGCTACGATAATTACAGCAAATCATTCTTACTAATTTCATTATAATTATATTTCTTTAGTTTTCCAACTATTTTTAAACGGCGTATTGACTACTGTCTTTCATAGCCCTTTTTGTGAAAATTTAAACAAAAAACACAAAAATTGACAAAATATCGAACGATACTTTCTAGAATCGTTGTATTTATAAAATTTTAACAATATTCTGTTCGTTTTGAAACAGTTATTCTTATTTTTATTTGTTTTAATGAAAAACGCATGACGAATGACAATGCTTAAAAAGTAAATAATTTATCGTTTTTAACGGTATATATAATATATAGCATGAATGCTAGCTATTTTCCCCACTTTTTAAAATTTTTCCAATTATTGCTGAGTCACTTTACTCAATGCTGACTTTTCAAGCATTTTAATTTATAAAAAAAATATGAAACTTAACAAAATATGAAAGAATACCTTTGGGAATCATCATATGTTTGCAACTTTCATTGATTTTAAAAGTATAATGTTTGGTGCAAGTTAACAAAAAATTACAATAATAAACATGTCAGAATACGATACAAGAATATTATAATCTAACATAATGCTAAATGTATTTGATATACTGAATGTTACCTAAAAAACAATAGGTAACTGTTCTCCAGGCTTTTTAATTAACTAATATATTAAAAAATGTTGTTTGTTGTAACCTAATATTGCTTTTAACGATAAGTAAAATCTTTTAGCAGTAAAAAACCATTAAAATTAATAAAATAAATTGAAAATCTGATTTTAATAAATTATTATCTATAAATTCATTAAAAAACAAATTTCATAATAAACTTTTTATCATCGTGTTTGTGAAGCACGATAATTCATGAAAACAAAATAAAAAATGCCTATCCCAAACTTTGTTACCGAACTAAATGAAATTTAACAAAAAAAATGTTAATTTAAATTCGCTACCATTAATCACAAAAATACATATTTTGCATACCCAAACAAAGCGGAAGTTAATTATTTAAACATTTATTTTTCAACCCTATCAGATACATTTTATGCGATAATATTCTATATAAAAATGTAATTATTAACGATATTTGTCGTCAATTTAATAAAGAGTTCAATTATTTATCTAATATCGACAAAAAAAAACAAATGTTCTGTAATTTACGGACTGTAAAACGCTTCTTAATTTTTAAGCTTTTTTTAAATAACATGTTTACTAATTTTATAATTAGATTGCAAGGAAGACTAGAAGAATTATTAGTATAAAATCTCTAAAAATCATCAATCCAATATTACCAAATTGTTTCTCTATAGCACAAAATGGTAAATACTGTCCAATGAATGATCATTTTATAGTTAGACTCTCACATTTTGGTTCCTAGGCATAATTTTCCACAATATATTTTATTATAGAGAAAGATGTTTAAAAATGGATAACTAAAGTTAATCTGTGGAAAATAGCCATTTGTAAAACTACGCGAAGTTTAACTCAAACGCTTAATATTTATGTATTAAGTTGCAAGACACACATATTTTGAAAAGGTTTTTTACAGAAAAGAATGCTTCCTAAAGTCCATTTAATAAGTTAATTGCTTTAAAACACATTATAATATTTAATTATTTTAGTGCAATCATGTATCGTTTATTTCCAAATACATTAAAAAATAATTTCTACATTACATCCACCTCTACACGTTTACGTATAAAACAATAATTAAATATTTGCAATGTAGTTAGGTACACATTTTCTTGTTTAGACATGGTCGAGCAAAATAATTTCGCTAGCAAATACAAAGCGGCTGTAAACATTTTTTTACGATGTAAACATTTATTAGCCGCAACCAAATTAACACACATCATTTGCGAGGTCTACAAGTCCATAAAAAATGCTATGTTAATAAACCACAAGCGTCTTTCTTCAAATATTGAATCGCATTATTTATTCGCAAGAATACAGAAACTGAAATTTTTAAATAAGCAAATTTTTTCTATTGCTGTAGGGGAATCTTGGGTAATGGCGACCACCAGATAACGCCGCAACCTGGTCTATATAAAAAATCATTAGAGATCAGAAAAACGTATCAGTACCTTGCAAACATTGTCTAGGCTAACATATTGCAAAATGACGATAGTTCCTCAACAAATAAATTAACAATCCTTACATATAACATTTAGTGCTTTCTGTAATAACTGAAATGCGAATAAGAATTGAAGCCAAATTATTTTGATCTATATTCTATAATAATTATTTCCGGATCTGATATTCTGATATATATACAAAGAGGAATAGTGCAGTGCGTTGCTGAATATTTTAAGATATAAGTTGCACTAGATTGCTTTTCACATCTCCTTGAAATACAATTTGCCCAACGGGGTAATGACGCTCTTAGCTAAATTTGTCATGAATTTGGAAAAGGCGACGAATGATGGTTTGGATGTGAATTATATGTTGGGGATTGTCCAAACGGAATGCAGTTTACAGGATATCCCTGTGATTTTTGTATATTTAACGACACTTTAGAATAAGAAGCTTTTTTACCTATTTTATTTGTTAGAGCGCAATTACCCTACCAGTTTCACCATTACCCCTTTATGATTTTTGCACTTTTCTTAATTTTTAATACTGATTTACATTAATTTGGAAATTTTTATATTTTAGATAGTATATTAGTTGCTCTTTCATGTACATATTCGTTATTCGATATTCGTTATTTAAGTAAAATAACCAATTATTCTTAGGGGTTCAGGATTCCCCCACCCTCCCCTAAATATCGCAAAATAAGTATTGATACTTATAAGGCAACCAAATTAACACACATTATTTGCGAGGTCTACAAGTCCATAAAAATACTTTATTAATAAAACACAAATGTCTTTATTTAAATATTGAATCGAACTGCATCTTTATTCGGAAAAATACAAAAATTGTTATTTTTCAATAAACAATATTTTTCAACCGCTAACTATAATATTTATATTTTCATTAAAAATCACGCAATGTGTATCTGCATCTGTGCTTTAGAACACATTTACATTTCTCCTACTGGAATTGGTAATTGTAATTAAATACTTTTTTTATACATTGCCCAGTTGTGCTATTAAGTTAAATCATTTATCATATTTAGCGCGCAGAAATACATGGTATGGCTTATTTTCATTATTGAGCTAGCACACAAGTTCTGCACAAAAAAATATAATTATGCGCATGTTATTATTAAAATTGCGTCGACATAAACAATTTCGCCGACGTAAACAAAGCGAAGTTTAATTTCAGCATTCTTTAGACGGCCATATGTTAACAGATTTGTATGTGAATCAACAAACTACATATATAATTTTCAAAAAAAAATCAAAAAATAGTTAATAATATATAGAGTAATTGTCATTCTAAAAATTTGTGTTGATTTATATTTTGCAATTTATTACATTATCAACGAAATTGTTGTTGTTTCTTTTTATCGAACATAATTAGAAAAAAGAAGCAACAAAACGAAAACTGGGGTGTATTTATATAGTTTTCAAATATCTGCAAAAACATACACTATTTAATGACTATAATCTTTTTTTCTCCATTTCTATTAAAAAAGTTTATGAAACTAGGAAAAAATGCAATTTTGTAAAGACTATGAAATTTTTGTTTCATAATTTATTAAAATCATAAAAAATTAAAAAACTTAAAATATGTTGAAAATATGCTAACAAAATGGTTTGTCAATAAGATGTAAAGGTAAATATACTATGAATAAATGAGACATAGAAAATAAGTAACAAGATACGTGTTTTATGTGGCTTAATTTTTAAAATTTAAAGTTTTCCAGTAATTTTCTTGCAGTCTTTTTTATAAATATGTTAGGAAAATTAGGATGACCACTGAATTTTCATAAAAAGTTGCTACAAGCCATATTGAAATATTATAATTTGTAATCAAATATATACATAGTTTGTATTAATACATATGATGTATAAAGGATTATCTTATTTTGTTGATATTTTGATTTTCTATATCTATCTATTCATCTAAAAACTTGGAGAAAATATTATGAATAAGTAGAAAATATGCCATTTGTTGAAAGAGAGTGTATCAGTAAACTATTTGTTTTATATTGTTTATTTTTCCAAAGTTAAGGGTTTTTGATTGATCCTACGGCAATTTTTTGATAAGGAAGGAGGGCAAGATAGGAATCTGGTAAAATTGCTGCGAAAAAAGTTGCTGCGAATTGTATTGAAATGATAAAATCTTGTCGAGGAAGTGAAAAAATTGCAGTCTGTTAATGATGAGTATATGGTATATAGGTCGA
>JARJDW010021535.1:0-12869 GCA_030264715.1 Adinopsis sp. GC000173
ATCTGCGTGAATCCAAAGACGTGTCGCAGAGGGTTATATACCTTCCGAATATATTGTTGTTTATTTTTTGGGAGAATGTCAAGGCTGTGAAAGACAACGGGGCAATAATTAAAAAAAAACTTATTCACATTTTCATAAACACATCTTCGAATGGAGTTTGAGGATTTTTATTTTATAATTGGAAAATACGTGAATATTTATAACTTACCTTCGACATTTAAACAAGTTTCAAACAACAAACTTTAATCTTGACTTTATTTCAATAATATTGTTGTTGTTTTTTTATTATTTAATTAAAAACATGCCAAGTTTTATTAAATAAATATATAATAGGTAGATATTTCAATGAATATTGCTAATGAATTTTTTTCGCCGAAGACTTTTTACAGGCGTACATGGGCTTTTCCATATCCGTATCCATGACCATAACCGCTACCATATCCACCATACTGTCCGCCTCCACCGCCTCCGCCACCTCCACCGCCTTCACCAGTGCCCCTAAAATACCCAGATCCACCGCCGTAACCAGATCCGTATCCGTTTTTTCCTCCACCACCTCCTCCGCCGCCGCCGCCACCTCCTCCTCCACCTTCCGATATACTATAATCTCCGAATTTTGGAAAACTAGGATGCGCTAAAGGCAATGCATCGGCTGATAAACTGGCTATAATTCCGATAACGCAAATCTATCAAAATCGTTAATTAGTTTAAATTGGTAATTCATATGATATAATGATAGAGCAATCAGCAAATTGGTGTTGTTTGAATCAATATCATTTAGCGGAAAAGAAGTGTTTATATGCAAATAGTGTTATTTATACAATTAGCACTCGTAAAATGTTTTCAAAACAAAGCCTTCGTGCAAAATTAACCGTCGTGTTACTTACACAAGAAATCAGCGTATTTGTCAAACCAAACATGATTTCTAAATTCAATGGCACTACACTTCTTTCGGTAACGAATCGACGACAAATTGATTTCCTTAATTTTGCATCTTCTTTATATACAATTTATGTCTGAATATAAATCATGCAGAGTTTAATACATCGTTGTTCGCTTCAAGGACGCACAGTATGGGAAATTTTCTTAATTTTAATAACAAAAAACTGAATTCTATTATAATCGAAGCACAAAGATTAGATAAACGTTAATTAATTAGGAATGGATTTAATTATGCAACAATACACGCGTAACACAACCATCAATATCTTTTATAACATCGTTTATTGTATTCTAATTACAAACATGGCAAGTTATAATATTAATAAATGTAAATATAGAAAGATGCTGATTATGTTGAAAAACATCTTTTATTATCATCAATAAAGCATTTCGTCATTAAAATATTTATAAATATTTTATGATAATTTATTAAACGCTCTCTGGATTTTTGCGCAAATTGATGTTTTAACTCAGTGATTCTCAAAATGTAGAATTTAATACCCGTTTAAGTGCCAAAAGGGGTCGTGAAACAACAACTTTAAGAAATATTAATTATTAAACGCAATCAGATTTTTTCGGGAATTCATGCTTTAATCAGTAATTTCAAAACAATACTTAGTTTTTAGAATCGTTTAAAATATAGAATTTGTGAAACACTGATTAAAATCTATAATTAATAAATTAATTTACTAATTATCACGGTTTAGCGGCCATAACCACCTTTGCCATATCCACCGCCATATCCACCGCCAAATCCACCGCCGAATCCACCGCCGAATCCACCGCCAAAGCCGCCGCCATATCCACCACCATAACCTCCGCCATGTCCACCGCCATAACCACCGCCGTATCCTTTATTGTATCCACCACCGTGATGTCCACCGCCGTAGCCTTTATTATAACCGCCATGATGTCCGCCACCACCACCGTAGCCGCCCTTCTGAATCGAAATGACAACGGGAATGATCTTAATCGTTCCACCACCGCCATGATGTCCTCCGTGATGTCCTCCGCCGTATCCTTTATTATAGCCACCGCCGTATCCTCCCCCAAAACCACCGCCATATCCGCCGCCGTAACCTCCGCCATGGCCTTTATGATAACCCGGACTAGGGTCTGCTACAGGCGATGCATCGATCGATGATAAAATTGCAATGATTACGATAATGCAGGCCTATCGAACACAACAACGAAATCGTTAATTAGCATACATTGAATATTAGCATAATGATAGAGCAATCAGCAAATTCCCATAAAATCAATATCATTTAGTGAAAAAAGTGTTTATGCAAATAGGTACGTTTTTTTTTATTTTATATACAATTAGCACTCGTAAAATTGTTTAGAAAACAAAACCTTCGGAAATTACATTACGATTAACACACACACACACTTACACAAGAAACGAGCGTATTTGTCAATGCAAACATGATTATAAATTTATTAGCACACTACACCGGCGTTTTCGGTATCGGATCAGAGACAAATTGATTTCCGTATTTTTGCATCTTCTTTATATAAATCAGGCAAATTACTCTATAGTACCTTCATCTTTGTTCTCTTCAAGGACGCGCATTGTGGAATCCCGCGAATAAATCCCACAGATTCGATGGAAAAATATTATCTATTAAAAAGTACTATTACAATCGCTGCAAAAAGTATAAGGCTAATTTTAGTGGGAATGGATTTATTGTAATTATGCACTGCGCGCGTGAAATCTTTATTATTACTTTTTATATACAATGTTGTTGGCATTACATCATGTTGTGACTGCACTTTGCATCTGACGATTGCGGATAGTAAGTCACAATTTTAATTATATGTGCATGGATAGACTAATAATCATTAGCACAGGAATTTCCAATGCATAATTCATCATTGACGATCACCTTTTATCTGCTGCAATCAAATTTGTTTTTCTCAATTAAAACCTATATATGTATGTGTATGTACGTGTTACTGCGACATGTGAGTTTTTGTTTACAATTTGGTATGAAACACAATTAATTAGTCACGAAATTCCCCTTCAAGCTAAAATATCATGATTATATGGAGCTAAATGATAATCTACTCAATCCATCAAAAATGAAGGAAAACTTATTAGATACAATATTATTTTTACATTTCAGTATGTTGTTATATTTACTTATAAAAAAAAACTAGTCTTGTTAGATGTTAATGAATGAATATTCTCAATAATTATATATTCATTCTATTACTAGTGATAAGATATATTTTCACTACATTTAAATCTAAACTATAATATAGGAAGCACACTTGGCGAACTACGTTTTAAGTTATTCAAACAATTTAGAAAAATATTAAATTAAATCTGAAAAGGTTGAAATATCGACAATGGGAAATTTAATATAGAATTTTTTTGGTGTTGCCGTCACTTGAAGAATCATAATGATAGTAATTTAAATTGGATAGAACAAATTTTTAATGCTGATGATGGCCTGTGGTCGAAATGCATTAACGTTTTTCTAAGTTTTATTTCATTTTTAATAACAATTTGTTCTATCGTTCAATTTAAATTAACACCAAGTGCTGTAGCATTAACGTAATTTAACATTTTTTTAGATTGTTTGAATTACATTTAAAGCCATATTTTACGTTTCGTCTTTTTATTAATGTACTTATTGATAATGGTGCAATAAAATTGAATGTCAAGATCAAGTTCACTTTAAAATAAATACAATAGAATCAACATCAAACGATCTATATAGAGAAGAATTGTATATGCGAAAAGTCACAGAATAGCGACATCAAATCCACTATATAATTAATTTCTTTCCGCAGAGCATCAGTGTAATATCAGTTCATGGTCGAGACAATCTTTGCTTTGTACATAGATATTGTACATAGGTAGATCCAACATCCGCTATTTTGTAATAATATTTGGAGATTGTCTAATCTCGAGGTGTAAAATGATTCTGTCAATATTAAGCAATAAACGATAATGAATGTTGAGGCATGTGCGCATTGCGGTTTCTATCAAATTGTTTAAAACCACAATTAACTGCAAGAAGCTTTATTAAAAAAGAAAAGAAAATGCAAATCACGTACAAAGCCGTGTTCATTATTAGAATTCACACGTATTCAATTAAATATATTAATAAATTATTGGTAGCATATGAATGGAAATTTATCGGCCCCAGGCACCACGTCGCCAGCCGCCACCGCCGTATCCACCATATCCACCATAGCCATGGTGATGATGCGGACGCCATCCATAGCCACCATAGCCGCCACCGCCGTATCCACCGTACGGACGGAAACCATAACCGCCATAGCCGCCGTAACCACCGCCGCGGTATCCACCGTATCCACCATAACCTCCATAGCCTCTATAGTATTGTTCGGCGGTTTCTAGACCTTCCTTCTCATCTCCAGCGCCAGCGCCTTCCGCAATCAAATCACCACTCTTATCTAGTAGACTTTTCGCACCTGCTACATCCTCAGCCATATTGCAGGAGAAGAAAGCCACGGCGCTCAACAACAAGAACACCAACTGCAATTTAAAACATTATTAATTTCACGTCCGTTAAATGATTGATAAATCTCAATTTGAACGTAATGATTACAAATAATCGTTTCGATTGCGCCACTCAACGATCATTTATTGCGTAAAATTGTCTTGGAAAAATATAAGAACAGATTGGAAAACGTTTGGTATTTTTTTTTTCGCTCAAATGAAAGTATCCAATTAATTTCGATCAATAACAAATTACGTTCCAATTGAATTAATGCAATACAAACTTACCTTAATCATTTTGAATGTTATTAATGATGTGCTGCTACACTTTAATATTGCTTCTGGTTTGAGTGCTTTAAGAACTCTCAGCTTTATATAGATCTTGTTTGGGCAACCCTTTAGTTAATGTATTGGTCCCCTCTTTGTTCATCACATGACAAAATTGGTGGTAGTGATTCATGACTTTTTAACGAAAAAAAAAAAAACAACGAACGTGTATAGTACCTGCTAGAAAAACTACAATATATGTATGCTATATGCTTTATCTGCATCTTTTTCCCTCTTATTTACTCTTCGTGGAGAAGTGCTGAAATTATAACCTAGTGTCGAAGTAAATATAAAATTACGACATTGCGTTGTATATTTGTTTTTCGCTCCTTCTCATTCTCAATCAAAACATAATTATAAACAATTGTGTGTAGTTTTTTTTGTGCAAGTCGGTGATTTTTTTGCGCCGCGTCGCGTGCATTATATTCGAAATATTAAACAACTTGTTAATTTCCAGACAAACAAATTCATCATCATCATCATCATGATCACCTTTTGCTTTACAAATCATGCATATCATGGAAAATTTTTTGATGGAGGAATCTGGGTGCCGTTAGATCGCTTCCAAAGGGTCACAGATGTTTATAGAGTTTCTTTTTTGTTTTGTTTTTTGTTAACCGGCGTTCTTATTTTTATTTTTTCTTTTTTTTTGTTTAATCTCAAGGAAAAAGAGATTAAATGTATTTTTACTTTAAAACGTTCTGTGACAACAACAAGAAAACGAGTCCACATTCCGTTATTTTCCTATTAAACGCATTTTTATTACGAAACGCTCATAATATTCGATTCAAGGATTTTTTGGGGAAAAACGCACCTAAAATGTGGCAATTGTGCAATCACGTTCAAACGTTGTGAAATATCTTCTATATATGTCGATGTATTCGTTGAATAAACACCGGCTTATTTGTTTTTGAAGTGGAAACCACAATGTACGTCTGACTAAATTAAGTTATAAAAACGGAGATGCAATAAAGCGATTCAAATTCGCTTTTAATACACCGCAGCAATTTTAGTGCATCGTTTATTGAATGCAAACAACACAATTTAGCAGTAATTTTATGATCATTCTCCTTACAAGATGGAATATCTAAATATGCGATACAGATTCACAGTAAAAAATATTTAAATTTGTACATAATTGTTAAATGAATTAAAGCAGCAATTTTCAACCATTTTTTTTATTATTTGCGCCCCTTATCTATTATAAAATAATTATAGCCGCTCCCTCGATGTCTGTAACACAATCCATATGAATTAGAGACGTCGTTAATAAGAAAAATTGCTTAAATTTGTGCATATTTCTTAAATGAGTTCTTAAAGCAGTAGTTTCCAACCTTTCTTCATTTGCGCCCTAAATAATTATAGCGGCTCCCTCGATGTCTGCAACAATCCATATTAATCAGAGACGTCGCGTGATTTATCATCATTGCAAACTACATTTTAGCGCTCTTAAGAAACAAATTTTTAGTGCTCAATTCCAAATTATTTCTCTTTGCGAGGGCATTGTGCAGTTCTTCTAGATATTCCAACAAGTTCATAAAATATTTGATGGGAAATGATAAAAATCAAAGAAAAATCGAAAGAAATCTTCAAAAATTCTCACACGCAAAAATTATTTTAAAAAATTGGTTTAAAAGGCAGCCATGGAGATGCTAAAAATAATTTTGAATGAGGCACTAAAAATTACTGTAAACAACAAAGTACATAATTTCTAAAAAATGCAACAAAATACATTAAATAAAATATAATTGTTACTCCGATTATTACTATTTTCTATGTTATTTCCAAAAGCGGCATAATTTATTACAATTTACTTGCAATAATTTTGTGCCCCACAGCTTGAAAACCCCTGTCTTAAAGCATCGTAGATTATTATTATTCTCGGCCAGTAAGGTAACAAATGTATACGTTTTTCTTCTTCTTGCAGTTTCATTAAATTTGCGTCTAATTTTGAAAAAGTATCATGAAGTTCCAGTAAATCATCCGATATGTTTGAAAAATTGCAGCAATTACATTGTATAAAAAATGCAAAATGCATTTTGTCATGCAGCGCAAGTACCACTTTTATTATCTAATATATTATTTCAATCAAATGAAAAGTAAGTGACGTGGCAAATATATTATTTATATATATATGAATGCGTTTTTCCAACTAAGCAAAAAATACAAAAAAATTGTGTATATAAAAAAAGGAATTAGCATTTCTTTTGCCACGGCCGCGCCACGCCGTGTCTCGCTTACTGATGAAAATAATTCTACGCAAATAGAAAATCCAAACTCACTTAAATATACATACAAAAATAAATTACAAACGTAATATTTGCATTGTTTATTACGAGGGGATTTATTATTTCTTTTCGTATAATAACAACAACAACAAAAAATGTATGAAAACAACACATAAATATGCAAAATGATACCAGCGGCTTTTTTAAAAATCATTTTCTTTTTTTTTCCCCATATTTTTTTTGTCGTTTTGGTTTGGCATTATACATCACATCAAATCATAATTTATGATTTATCATTTGGACAAATTGCATTTAATTATCCAACTAGATTATAAAGAATTTTTAGCATCATTTTGTAAACACACGTTGTTGTTATTTCAATTATTATTAATGATGTTTGTGTTATGTAAATAGCACCGTTGAATTATTTTGATTGATTCTGTTCATTACAATTTAAATAATGAGTTATAATATTTGCTTCTCATTAATTAAATAACGAAAACTTCAAAATTCAATTTTAACATTAAAATAATTATTCATTATTTATATTATTAACTAAAATGTTATTTATGGGATACTAAAACATGAAACGACTCTAATAAATTGAAAATGAATTGCCCATTCTACAAATATTTAATAATACTTATCATTATTTATTATTATTACTACTCAAAATTTAGTGGAAGATATAACGATTGTCTACAGCTCCACTAGAGTTATAATTTTGCTGCATATCTTCAATTTTGAATTAAACAAAAAAATTCTTTTCTACAACGCTTTATAAATATTTTTATTGCTGTGTAAGCGGTTTATATCCACGATAAGGGCGGTAAGTTTTGACTACTCGTCCATAGATGGCGCATGTTTTGTTAGCTTAATATAAACATCACGTTCTAATCAAATTAGTTAAATGTGGAATTTATTTAATTATTATTAGATATAATAAGAAATTAATCATGGAATCATGAATTCATTTCAAATAGCTCTTGCACCATCTATCAAATAATTAACATAACGCATAGCTTTAACCTAACCTAACTCTCTGTCATAATAAGCTGAATTCGTTTGACAGAGCAACAAGCCATTGACTTACATTAAACAAGTAGTGGACATTTGAAATGTTTTTGATTAAGTGCATTAAAGTTTGAAGAAATATAAGATGGATCATTTGTTTTCAATTAAACGAAAAACCGCACGTGGTGTACAAGTGTTCAACCAGTATGTGTATTATCAGCACAATTGTATAAAATGTTATAAACTAATATTTATATATTTTAGCTTGGAAAATGCGTTGATTGTTTCATTGTCGAGCACAAACGTTATTGCTTTTACTACCAAGACTGATATTGATGACAATACTATTCGTACTTACGGATCGCATGTGTATATTTGTGACTTAAACACTCCATGGCTGGCACATAAGTTAGTTTTTCTTCATTTATAATGATTTCATATTCATTTATTATATTCATTAATAGGATACTATCAAATTTATCACTGATTACTGTACTGCAATGGGATTTTACTGGCGAATTACTTTTGGTAGCCGATGAGGCTGGCTGCATCAGAATCTATCAAACAAAAGATCATTTACTTAATGAATGGACGTTGTATTTTCAACATTTATTGCACGGTGAACACATTTTAGCGGCTGCATTTTTTCACTCTGGAAAAAAGGTAATTTATTTTTCATAATATATATATTTTTCCTACCATTTATTAAATTATTAAATAAAATTTCTTTTCTAGATATGTTTGAATTCAGACAAAAAAGACAGTCCATCGTATATCGAAAAATTTCAACATGTTAAATTCGCATGCTCAGTGAAACAGTTTGGTGGAAAGCCGGCGACGGGCGCTCTACTCCTTACAGCAACTGGAATGCTTGCTTCCATTCTAATACCTCATCCAACATCATCACAGACGCCAATGATATTAGCGACAGAAAGTTTGGGACCAACACGAATATATATCAAAACAGCAAATATTTGTTATGGAAAAAGTATGTTCATCATCAATCTATATGTACTTAACTTAATTTATCTTGTAATAATCTTTTTTTTTTATTTACTACCACCAGATGGTCACTTTCTGCTTGCTGTAAGTAGTGGAGATGTATCAATGCCAATTCAATGTTATAAAGTATCCGTTCGTAAAGTTGATGAAAAATGTATTATTGTCAGTGAATCGCTACCTAGCTTTTTTATATTCGAAGGAGGAAAAGATGGAATAAGTATAAAAAATTAAATAATATTGTTTAATAAATTAATATATTATTATTTGCAGTGGAAATTTTATTAAAAGAAAAGAAAAATACTCTAATTCGATATGTGAATTGGGTGATGCGTGAGGATGCCGATTCACTAGTGGTGGCAATCGGTAATGATACGTGCAGTTGTTTGCAAGTGTGGGAACTGCGTGAAAAGACGATGGCGGTGCATGAGATATTAGCTGGGAGTCCGGAACCAAAATCATTTAATACTGTTGTAAGTATAATATATTTAATTTAATAACAGGTGCATTATCTTTGTATAAATAGCAATCAAATCATTATCGTTAATATTAATATGTATTACTATTTATAGGTATGGCAATATCAAGCAAGTTTTCAGTACAACCAAAAAGTCACATCATTAGCCACAAGTAAACTGACATTTCTAAATACAGTATCAAGCAGTTACATTGTGGTATCCTTCGCCGACAATACGATACATTGCCTGTACAAGGATACGCTGAAACCGATTTGCAATACAACCCTAACACAAATTGTCAACTACGATGAGCCGAGCTCGAAATGTGCTAAATCGAATTTAGACATACTCCACATCGACATGTCGTGGCTGGGAAATATTTTGGTCTGCATTGATGTCGATAGTCATATTCATGTGTTCAAATTACCACCGCAGATGGAAAGCTCTTCCTCACCATTAACGGTTCCCTATGTCACAACAATGCTCGAATACTGCCTAATGACTGGATTAGATTGGCTCGACTTATTATTGGTGCTGCGACCTGGTTTGTTAGATGCATTGTGCGATCGATTCACTGAAAGTTTTAATCGACAATGCCCGGCCGTGCAACAATTCTTCTACGTACAGTATTTGTGCATTAAGACATCGTTATATCGTCTAAGCGCTCAGGGACAAAACAAAGCGAACGATTTATCTCAATTTCTAATGTTGCATAGTATATCGACGGCGTTTAAGATTTTGCTACGACCCATTAGTCATGACAAAAGTCCGGCGGATGCATTATCAAGTAATTCAACATTTTTAATAAATAAAAATACTATTTTGAACATCAATTTGATAACTAGTGTGTTTGTTTATTGGGAAGTAGCAAAAGACTGCTCTGACATTTATTATATACGTGTTATTAAGTTAATTATTTTTCTTTAATTGTTGCCTACTTCCCTAATGAACAAACCCAGCAGTAGTTAGTAAACTGGTGTACAAAATATATTTGGATTGGAATTTTCATCTAATATTTAAAAAAACTATTAGTAATTGATTAATTGGAATATATTAATTTTAAGGCGTTATCGCTGATGGCCAAAGTGATGTCGATAAATTATTGATGCATCTCGAGGCGAAAGATTTTACGGTTGAGCCGTCAACACTGCAAAGTCTCCAGCAATTAATACAATGGGTCTCGGATTTAGCATTAAATCTGTTAGTGAAATTGCCGGATAGTCGTCCGAGTACGGGCGGCAAGCCGTATGAATTATTAAGGGATGTAAAAGCGTTGAATATGCTGCGTGAGATGCTAGTACTTATTAGGATATGGGGTTTGTTGCGTCCTGCATGTCTTCCCGTCTTCACGAAATGCGATGGCAATTTGGATGTCCTACCTCTATTATTTAGACTGTTGAGTCGTTTGGTGCAAAATGTTAATGAGCCGGACGATGCATTAATCGGTACATATATAAAAATATAATTAATTGCAAAGGGAATATTTTACATTGACTGAATTATAGATGACTGCTGCTTACTGCCTAGCCAAGTACAAATTCAACAAACCCAGCCGCAAACAAATCGCATAGTTCTCGCTTCGCATCAACTATTCCAACAAATTTTGCCGTTACAGGTAAATATTTTTGTTTGTTTTTTATTACAATATATGTGATATACACATTTTTGATTATTTCAGCTGGAATTCCATAGTGAGCCGGAATGTCTGACAAGCTCAAATGATTCATCATCAATAGGACAGACGGTTGACTCAATAAGACATTTGTATCTAGGACGAACGCCAAGAAGTGTAAAACAATGTGTAAGGTGTGGAGCAGCAGCTGGTACAGTTCCAGTAACCAGAACAGCTGCAATACGAGCATGGGATCAACGTTGGCTAAAGTCTTGCCAGTACGTATAAATAGAGCTCGATCAAATAAGGAGTTAATTAATAATAACTATATTTTAGGTGCGGCGGACTCTGGCGAATACAAGTTTACAATTATTAATATAAATATTTTATAGTAGATATAAGCAACTTCAAATAATAACTTATCAATATAATTTAAGTACACTCTATTTTTATATAATGGTTTGTACTGAAATATAAATGAATGAAAATATTGCTAATCTTTTACGCACATTTATGTTTAAAAGTATTGAAGTGGCTATTTATACATGTAGTATGTATACGTATAAACAAATTGACTATTTATTTATACTTGTTAAAATATCTATAATGATTATCATTAATATTTTGATAATAAATACACAAACAGTATACTAATTATATATATATTACTTACTGTAAATAAAGTTTAATAAATAGAATTACTATTTAGTAATTATAATCAAAATACGTACATTTATAAATAGCCAATTGTGGATACATCCTAATATTTATAATTAATAATTTGCGTACATACAAATTGAAAATATTTTGCCATTACTACTTAGTAAACTGAAAAAAAAGCTGACAAAGCCGTTGAAAGGGTTGAAAGCCGTGTTTGTAGGGTCACTGCAAAGCGAATGGCTGAACTAGCATTAGCAACATTAAAGGAATTTCTAGCTATGAATCCTATGAATATAAACCTAATCTAAAAAGATTATTTTCTTGAAAATGGAACGCTATTTAATGTTATATCACATGAAATCGTTGCAAAACGGCCATCCGTTGCTATATATTAAAATCTGCATTCAAATTGTAGCGTTTTAACGCCAGAATGAGTAAACAGTCCAAATGTTGTTGACGTTAAAAGTAAGGCTGGAATCATATTTTTGTTCAAATTATCTTAGGAATCGTCTTCAATCGATGAAATGATGCAAATTGCATTAAATTAATAATAGATTCATTGCAAATAATGAATATTTATTCATTAATATTTGATGGAGCGCCATCTTGATGGCAATAGTCAAACTCAATTGCATGCAACCAACAATACATTTAACACACAATAATTTTAAAAAAAATTGTTAAATTTCAAATGTCTATAACTTTTTTATTAATCGAAATACACGCGTGGGAGTAGTTGGAATCGCTTTAGAACACCAAAATGCATCTAGACACCGAGTTTGAGCGAAATATATTTTTCGTCGAAAATCGCAAAAATCGTAAATTATTAGATGGATTAATCGTGAGTTTGATTTTAGTTGAACATCGCTTGGATCACATGCTGGGACGCTGGAAAATTGCACACAAAAAATGACCGACAGAGTTGTTGCCCAGCCATGTTGAAATTGAATGGAAAGTGAATACGCTGCAATACAAGCGATGTTCAACTAAAATCAAACTCAGTATTAATCAATCTAATGATTTTAATAAGTTTTTAGCTTACTCGCAGCGTATTTACCAACAAAATCAGCGAATTTCTCGAAGGCGGATGTTTGTATTTGGGAAGCGCAACTACTGTATAATTAATTTAATACGATTTTTGTACTTTTAAA
>JARJDW010021541.1:0-16254 GCA_030264715.1 Adinopsis sp. GC000173
CAGAGGGAAATAATAAAAGTTTATACATTATTTATGCATTATTATTATGTTTTTTGCTTTCATCAAAAACAGCGCGCCAGACTAATAATAAGAATTTGTATTATTGCGTATGTGCATTTTGATATCGAGAAGAGCGAATTGATTTATTATTATCCTTTGAAATGCGGAATTAAAATTTCAGAGCACACATCTTTATTAAAAATTTATTAATTTCGCCGAAATTGGCATGTCGTCGAGTGTGCGAGGGCGGTTTTCGTATCGCATCTGATTGCGTTCGTAGAAGATATATTGGAAGATGTTGTTGATAAACTATTCCAGAATAGATGAATACTAAATCATTTAGATATATACATATATTTTTATTATTTCCAACAATTTGTAAATAATTTGGGACACTAAAAATGATTTGAATGGATTGCATATAAATTTCTGTATACAACGAAAATTTCGTTGTATTTTTCGCACTTTTTCATAGTTTTTGTTACTTTTTGTTATTTTTTATTGTTGTTTTTATGCATTTTTAACTGTTTAGTTCCTTTTTCAAAGTTTTTCTTGTATTTTGGCACTTTATCGTGATTTTATCCAACTTTCTTAACGTTTCTTGTAACTTTTTGTTGAACCAAAGACAGTAAAAATCAGACAAAAACGCAAAACAGATCACAAAAATCATAAAAAAGTAAAAATGTTGGAAACTTATCAGGCGACCATCGTATCCTCATCCGACAGGGCCGGTTTTCTAAAGAATTCGGCTTCAAATGGGCCCATCTTTCGAACTATTATCTAGTACAAATATCTTAATTTATTTATTAATTGTATTTTCCAAGCAAGCGCTACTTTATTCGCAAAATTGTAATGTGTAGTGCTAATTAAAATGTCCATTGAAACAATCAAGTTTTCTTACAATTTTTTATGGTTTTCGCTGTATTTTGTCACTTTTCCATGATTTTTTAGAATTAGCGTGAGAAGAATAACCAAAGAAAATAAGAAACTGCATAAAAATCAACAAAAAGTTTAGCGAAAGTCAGCGAAAAAAATGATTTGAGTGGATTAGATGAATGATGATGTAATTTAACACAAAATTACACCAATTTATATATATTTTGTATGTAAAATGTCCATTGAAACAATCAGACACCAATTATAAGCGCAAGCGTGCAAAAATAATAACTCTACTCCAATATACAAATTAGTTGTATGTATTCGAAATTGCATCATCATCGCAACGCTATACGTTATGCGTGGTGCTATTGTGTTTATTATGAATTCATTACCTAATTAATTAATTATACGCATTAATTAGAAATGATCGGTTACATTTATTTATTAATAATCAAATTACCATCACACACACATATAGAGAAAGAAAAAAAATGATTGTGAATATTGGTGATAATAAACAACATCGAACGAAAACACATAATTTCCAATTTATTTGCGAAATGTATTATTATGTGATTAATGAGCCACAATATAATAATTCATTATTTATGCGCAATGACAATTCATTAAACGCCTCGTTAAAATATTGCACGTATACGCGTAATTACCTTGGACGAAAATTAATAGAAATATGGTTTAATATTGATATATAGGTAGAACAAGCTAAATTTAAAAAAAGAGTAAAAAAGAAACTTGTACAGGGGATCGAACCCGAGACGCCTGGATGCGAAGCGGGTACACTAGCCACCGAACCAATCGTGTTGTTATTATTAAATTGCAATTGTTAAAAATTCGTTCATTTATTCAAAATTTAAATTAAACATGAAGTATTTATTACTAACAAAAAAAAAAGCAAAATGCTGCGGATTCATCACCACCCGCAACGCACAATCACATTCCTAATATAAACTAGACGCTTTTTTTTGTAGCCTTTAAAACCAGCTTGTTGTATACGATGGGAGAATATTCGCAAAATGAGAAATTGGCGCGCTGGTGTTTATTAGCAGCAATGCATTTCGCCGATTTTTATTAAAACAATTCATCACACACTTGTTGTTCTTCTTCTTCTTGTTGTTGTTGTTGGAAAATTTCATTAAAAATTACAAAACATCTATATTTTTTACCTAAGCAACATCTTTTTTCGCATCCGCCAGGTGCAAGGTATATCGTTAACGCAAATCATCATCGTATTTCGCTTTTTTGGCACCGTCGATCGTAAATTTTGATTGCCAGCGACATAAATACATCTATACATATAAAATACATATAAAGATTAGTTCGTTCAAATAACACAACACACACACAGAGTGAAAGAGATGGAAAAAACGCATTAAATTCAATCAACAAGTGGTGCGGGTACGACGATTCTTAAAATGCCATAAAAAACGCGACTGATCCATATATTGTATAATAGATAAATCGTAAATATAATTTGTATTATAATTCATTCAAGTCGCTAAAAAAATCAAATTTTTAACGAATCTTATCAGTATTAATTGAAAATTGAGAAGAATGTACTTTTTTTTTCAACAATTTTGATGAAAAATGCCAAAATCAAAGAAGAAAACCACAATTTGGGGAAAATATTTAATAAAACGAGCGATTATTTTTGTTAAAAAACACGGTCCATCCATCCATCTATCTCTATTCAGCCACGCTTTCCGCCCTTTCCCGAAATGGAGAGGAAGAATAGAAATTTATTCGACGCCGGCTACAAATCGTATACTCCCTTTTGTTCTATTGATGGCGTTTTGTTGTTATTGCATTATTTACCATATACAACAAACAACATAAACTATGCCTGGCGTTGTATTAATTCTTCGCTTACTGTTTTTTTTGTTGTTGCAGAAGGCGGCATGGTGCTTGCTGGTAGAGGACGACTCATCGCCGCAATACCACAGGTAGGCCCAATTTAGAAGTTTTTATAAAAAATTATCACTAAAAAACTAGATACTTTTCGGACTGCCCACGTATATTTTTTGAAATTTTCAATATTTGAGTAACGTGGCGATGTTAAAACAATTTGAGATTTAAAATTGAATTAATTATGATCTAAAAGAATGATTTTGAAGAGAAAACGTGCCGAATGATTAAATGCAAAGTTGCAAGCAATAGAAAAACCTGTCACGTGTCATTAGGAGCATCATATTATCGAGCGCAGTAATTGGATGTACGTACAAGTACATTAATGTCTCATCAAAATTTACAATCAAACACTTGTGCGCCACGAAACCGCCTCAATTATTAAATTGATCTTTATGATTATTAACAATTTAACAATATGATGATGATGATGTGTAGTAGTAGTGTATGGTAATGTAATCAAATTTGCAGAATATTAACTTGGCATTCTGGGGGGTTCGTTATTCGATATTTAATCGATGCGAAAGGGGGAGAAAGAGAGCAAGCACATATAACGGGGATTCTTCAAATATTAACATTTCAATTATGTATGCGCAACCAATCATACAGGTGACAATCTCATCCAATTGTCATGCATTGATTAATTGTAAACGATGAGTGTGGTGTGTTATAAATAATGTGTTGCAAATCTTGTTACAATTTCATGTTTTTTGAAAATGCATTTTCTGTGCTGCCGCTTTTTTGCTGCCTCTTAATTGAGTGAACGCGAATTTATGAATGTTTTGAGATGCGATTATCATTAAAATCGTCAACGAAATGTGCACAAAATATAAACGTCATATAGAGAATGCTACGACTTAATTGAATATAAACTGTAATGTATTTTCTAAAGTTAATGTATCACTTTAATTAAAGCGAATTGCTTGCGAATTAATTTTATCTTGACGAAGTCGGCGGCGGTAGAGTGGTGGTGCTAGGGCGGCAGCGTTGACGGGAAACAAAACAGCAAACGCGCGTATATTTCATATATATGAAGTGCGGCTGAAATGAACAGCAGCAGCAACAACAACAGCAACAAAAAAANAAAAAATTAGATTGCCCGGAAAATCAATAGCTACATCTATCTATATATATCTATACGCAGGTTTATTCGTTGTTAATTAATTATTATTATAACAATAATCAACATTGCATTGTATTGAATCAGAGCAGGTAAATTAATAACAGTTTTTTTTGCTTTTAAATCGTTTGTAATTATTTACGAAGCTGGATGAGGGGAAAAACTGATGTTTGTATGAATCAATCTACAAGTTGTTGCACTTTTTACCAAGATATACTAGTTTTTGGTTTAGAAAGAAACAAAAAAAAATAAAATGAAACAATGAATGATTGTGTAGCCACGTGGCTTTATTTAAAACATTACTAACAGACTAATTTTCCATTCTCCATGCTTCTTAATTCTCACAAAAAAAGCGTCCGATAAAACAAGAGAAAAAATTAATGGCGAATGTCGAAAATCAACGGTAATGTAAACACATTAAGCGACGCAACGCACACAGATGCGTCCCATCCATTCGCAAAATCGATTTTTCCCCATTGTTTTTCGTTTCCAGCAATTTGCAAGGAATTTATGCATCGCTGATTGCCCTACTACTACAAGTCCAAATTTCATTCGGTTTTTTTGTACAGTGATTTTTCATGACTTTTGCAACACCCTGTATGTGCATTTTTCTCGTGTGTAAATTCGAATCAATCGAATTTTTGTGCAAACAAAAAGAAAAACATTATTGTGTGTGCGCATTTCCATGCGAAAGCAGCTTCCCATCCCGACCCAAAAACCATCGCCCCCCAAACGAGTCAAAGTTCGAGTGCAAGGTATTCGTGCATGATCGAACATTGATGACGATATCCATCCTTAATTAGGCAATCTATCTACCGGAGTTTGTGTATTCAACCACCTTTTGGGAATTCAATTTACGTTTCTCGAATAGTTTTAAAAGGTGCCTGTGTTGGTTGTGTGTGTGTGTGTGTGTGTGAGTGCGCGCGGGGAAAACGAACGAACCAAACCAAAGAACGAACGACCGCCTCATCCTCCACCTCATCCTTTTGCCCTTCGCTTCTCCTTCGTCGATCGAATGTCTTTCATACCTGCTGACCCGAATTGCTAACGTTGTGTTCTATGCCATCAGCGGCTTCACAATGGAGCTTTCAGGTTTTGTTAACAAATTTCAGAAATAGCTTAGTGTCGTAGAAAATCCTAGAAAATATCTATAAAATAATATTATTTACTTTTTGATACTCGTGTGCCCAAAACAATTACTTTCAATTCTGTTTTTAATTTATTTTGTGGAAATTTTAGAAATATCTTTTATTTTTTATATAATTTTTCTTCAATAATATGACTTTTTAGTGTCAAACTTGGTATTTTAGTAAGAAATTGCAAGAAAATGTCAATAATTTACTTTTTGATATGCCTGTGCGCAAAAGAATGACTTTTCTTAACTCTAGTTTTGTTTTTTCTAAAAAAATTATTGAATTTTGTTTACGTTTGGCGGCCCCCAGACAAATCCTAACAATTGTTTTGTCGCGCGCACGTCGTCGTCTTCTTTTTTAAAACGTCGTCGGGCATTAGTATATTGCGCGCATACAAAGCGAACGCGCGCGCCACTCGCGTCTTTTCATATCTCGCAAAGAAGAAGACGAAACGCATCAACCACCTCCACCATTGTATTATTTATCCGCGCGCGCGGCCCGATCTAATCCAATTTTCATCAAACAAAACGGGGGTTTGAAGACGAGATGCGGCGCAGCAGCGGAGCTTATTTCGCCCCGGCTTATCGAATAGTTCGGCGCACTCTGGCGGTTATTTATTAGAAAAGTTCGCCGCGCCGGGTAAGTAGATTAATTATTATCAATTTCGGATGAGTTTAATAGAGTTTAATGATGACATTCGATATTGTTATTAATACGTGTCGGTGGTGGTGGCGGTGGAATGAAAAATTGGCCACGATCAAGCGTTTTGCTCCGGTTTTATTAGCCGCATTTTTTATTAAAACAATTCATCATGCGCTGCTCACACACTTGGAAAATTTCATAAAAAAATGTTTTGTTTTGTCAAATTTAGTGGAACGGAAATTTGTATCTAAATTTGAATGATATTGTCCCAAAAACACTTTGTTACCTTTTGAAAGATGGCTAAAGTTTTAATGGAGGAATAAGTTAAATTTCGAATTTGAAATTTATTGAAAAATCTAAAATCAATTCCCAGTGACTTGAAGAATGAGTTGAATTTAGAATTTACAAAGCTGAGCCATAATACTAAATTACACCTCTTCCAACATTACAAGAAACTAATAAATCAGCAACAGTTTGCCGATAAATAATCCTCTTGCAACAATAAAAGAAAAACCTATGACAATTATTTCATTTCGTCTGCATTGCGCCAAGACGAACAGCAACAATGATAACAACAAAAAAATGCATTCACTAGCGCGCTGATTATGTTGATGATGATGACTGAGGAAACAACAGATAAATAATTTTTGCCGGCGCGTTGCAACATTCATTTGCATAAATGCACGTTATATACATGTATGTAAGCTTGCTGCTGGAAGAAGATCATCCACCGCGAATTTTCGTTACTAATTGTGCATAGTAAAAAAGATTCTACAATAAATAATAAATTGTGAAGAGTCATACGATTTTTCACATGCATGTTTGCAAAAGAGATGCATTTCAATGTTTTTTTGATGAATTTTAACATTTTTCGCTGTTTTTAATCATTTTTCGATGAATTTCAGCATTTTTTAGCATTTTTTATCGTTTTTTCATCATTTTTTGATGAATATTAGCATTTATCACTGTTTTTTTTCTTAATTTTTGCATAAATTTTAGCATCTTTTGCTGTTTTTCATCATTTTTCGATGAGTTTCACGGTTTTTCATTATTCTTCGATGAATTTTAGCATTTTTTCATAATTTTTTATGAATTTTAGCATTTATCACTTTTTTCCTCAATTTTTGCATTGTTTTTTCATAATTTTTCGATGCGTTTCACGGTTTTTCTTTACTCTTCGATGAATTTTAGCATTTTTTACCATTTTTTCATGAATTTTAACATTTTTTCATCATTTTATGACATGCATGTTTTCAAACCAGTTACTTTTGACACCGTAATGTCTCTTTAATTTACTTTTTACACGGAAACGCCAACAATCTTTGCGATGCTTAAATATTTAATGGCGAAACAATTTGAGGTTGATTACTATCGGAAAATGAATGCTACTTGTTCGTTCATTAATAAAGATCGCAGTCGATGACAGTGTTTGTTCTTTATTTTTTGTAATTATCGTTCAATGGGTGTGTGTGTGTGTGTGTGTGTGGCTGGGAGGAAAATCAATCGCCATGCGGTGCAGCAGCAGCGGCAATAAAATCCAGAAGTTTTCCATAAATAGATAAATCACAATCTGTTTCTCTAATGCGATTTTGAGAAGTTTTTTTTTATATATATAGATAGATAGATATAACTTTAATGCGTATTAGATTATATCGATTTTATCATATAATACAAAGCACGCCGATAGTTCTTTTTTTTATTATTTTATTTTCCACTTATATGACGAGGACAATACACTACACAAATTCAAATTTGATTCCGGGCAAAATCATAAATTAACTTTTCCGTCGATACATCGCAGACGAAAATTAAAATCGCTGAATAATGTGAAAAAAAAAACGAGAATTTGCATTCGGCAATATTAAATTCGGCGCGGCTTATTGGATTTGCGTTTGGTATTGAGTGTGGGGAGGAAAAGAGCTTACCACCCACCTATGTACATATACGTATGCGTGCGTATACATTCCCCGACACACAATCAAACGATTTATTAATAAAACGAAAATTGAAATGAAAATCACAACAGCAACAACAACAACAATGTTACGTGTGCGTTTGTTAATTTTTCAGTTCGTTGATTTTCGTGCGTTGTTGGTTTTTTTTCTGTATGTGTGTGTGTGTGTGTTTTGACAATATGCAATATCTAACAAGCAAATTGGACAAGTTATGCATATTTTAGCACGCATGTTCGCAAATGAGCTAATTACATCATTCCAGCGATAATTAGATAAATTTTCTTTTTGGTTTCTTTCAATTTTTAATAATTTTTTTAAAAATAATACACATTCGAACAAATAATAATGTTAATTTCCCAGTTCGTTGATTTTCTTGCGTTCATGAATCACGGCCGTTTATATGTTTTTTCTCTTTCTCTCCTCTTTCTCTGTATCTCTATTTGGAACGGGATCGAAATTGATGAAAATCACGTTATTTTGCTGACTTGGCAATTATACCAGGTGCGGCGCGCGCTTTATATAAATATGCACTCCTCGCTGATAAATGCTCCTCAACAATAAAAAGAAAAACTGAAGAAGAGTAAAGCGGTGGTGGTGGCGGCATGATGCTGCCCGTTTTAACGTATTGGCAGTGGCCGCTCGCATCGTCCGTGGGGGGATAAGGAAGAAAAAGTGCCGGGTTGAGTACAATGGCAATAAATTGCGCGCCCGAGAAAGGAAAAATAAGACTACTTTCTGCCACACATACATATATAAACTTAAAACGTATAAAATAAAATACGTGAATTTATCTAGAGTTTAAAAATCGGCTTCCTATCACTTTGGATGTAAGTTATTATACATACAAGCGATTTTTGTGTCGCGATTAGCCGAAACGGATTACTAATTAATTTATTATGTGTAGTTTACTTCAAAAATTGTAATATCGCTTTTAGAGAGTTATCTCTCCTCGCCAGACGTATTAATATTCATACGAATATGGGGCAACATGTCAAGTGCATGGGGTGACGGCGGCGGCGGCGAATTTTCACGGCATATTAAGCGACGACGACGACGATGCATATACAGCAACAACAGATGCGTTCGCATCGATTTTTCCAACAAAATTTGCAACGAAAGATCGTTTACATAAACCATCTATTTAGAATTGGGAATTTGTAGTGTTTCAATTATTTTTTTGCACTTTAAGGTTGAAAAGATGTTTTTTTCTTTGATTTTTAAGATTTTTAACTAAAAAGCAATGTTTTTAATCTTTTTTTGTCGCCAAAAACATTAAAACATCTTAAAATCAAGGCATTTCGATGCAAAAAGTAGATTCTTTATAAATACGAGTGTCGAAAAGTAAATTTTACGCATTTTTGCAGTTTGTTACGAATGTTTTGATTGGAAATCACTTCATTTAACTTAAAGCCAAGAAGAAAATGGTAAAAATGTTTATAATTAATGTGTTTTTAGACAAGAAATTGCTTGAAATTAATTTTACATGCTATTTTTAAACAAATATTTTGCCTATCCAAATAAATGCATTGTGTGTGGTATACTAAATGAAAATTTCTAATTAATATCTGCATGCGCTTTGATCTTGCAGTCTAATAATAATACACAATATTGCGATGAAATGATGTTTTTTACATCCATCCGCCACAATTTGTATATACATATTAATTTGGATGATGTAAATCTAATTAATTTTTCTTTTTTGGATCTTCTTCGGGGTGAAGTTTTAATCAAATTTTAGTGAAAGTTTTACGCAGTTAATTTTCTTTCAGAAACGCAAAAGGAAAAAACGTTTCAGTTTTTAATTAAGCGCGCGCGCGCTTTTGATGCTTTGATATACACAACCAATTATAAATATTTAAGCAAGGGAAAAAATGCGACAAATCGTAAATATTCGAATACGCAATGCATAATAGACTTATCCAATCAAAGTGGGCGCTAGGACGCGGCGACAAATCAATCAAAATTTCACGCTGGTGGTAATAATCACATCGTGCAAGTTTGATAACTTTCGGTCCGGCAACGAATCGAAAGTTTGATTAACATCGTGACACCAATAGTCGTCCAAAAAAATGTAATTTATGTATCATTTATTCTTCGGACTGTATTTTTAGTGTTTAAGTAAAATGAAAAATAGCAATTCTATGTAGAGGTAATTTATTCATCGGACCGATTTTTCGCCTCTGCCTCGACAAGCGCACCACTTTTAATCTTGGATAAATGAGCGTGCAGCCGGCCGGGCCCGGCACAGATGGTCATCTAATTTATATTAAACGACACGCTCTTCATCTGATGGGGCAATAGTTACCAGATCGATCGCGTAGGGATGCTGAAGATGCGTCACAATGTGACGCAGGCACACCATTTTTCCGTGCACATAAATTAACTTTTTCGGGGGGGAGTTAAAGTGGCCACTTTGGCGCTGAATCAGACAATAAAACGAACACCACTGTACATACTCACTAAATTTATTAATTGGAATTCATTCAAAAATAAACTAGAAAAAAGACAAGACAAGCAGCTTGTAGACGCATTGGAATAATTCCAATGATTTCATACAGGATGCGACAAAATGTAATCTCGATCGAGCTGTGTTGTTATTGATAAAAATTTGGCAATTTATCAATTAGCATGCGAGACGTGGTGCACATCTGTACGACAAGTCGCATTACATTATTGGGCGGGCTGTGGGGGAGAAGCGCCGCGGAAAACTATCGCAGCCACGATAAAGTTTTAATGTCGCCGCTTTTATTAGATTTGCGCTGTTACGATGCTGCTGCTGCTGAAAAAGTTCCCGGCTGTCGTTATTAACTATTATTACATAAATTGGCAAAGCTATACGTTTAATATATTAAATTTTTCAAAAATTTCATAAAAACTATCTCAACTTTGATTGAGATCACCTTATTTTAATATGTCAACCTTGGAATTTTAACGAAAAAATGTTAAAAATGTATATCTATCCACTTTTTGAAACAAAAATTAAATATGTTATAAAAATTATCAGAATTCGAATGTGATTGAGATGACCTTATTATCATATCAACCAAGCTTGGAATCTTGAAGAAATTTTTTTTGAATAATAGTGTATGTACTGTACCATATATGCAGAAAAAATGCATTCGATTTATTATCTCGTGCACCAGCGACGTTATCGTCGATTTTTCACCAGCGTCTCGGAATCGAAGCGATCGCAGCAGTAGCAGTAGCATTACAAATGCGCTACTTTATTAGACGCCACACGAATGCGAGCAAGCTGTTTGCTTCATCTCGACTTTCGTTTCATTTGGCCGAAAAATCCAATGCGCAAATGTGCTGTTCCCACGCTCATTAGCCGCCGCCACCGATCAAACTTAACCAACTACAAGGTTTTCGTTGATTACACATTTTTTCATTCGAAGCGCTAAATTTGTATGCGTCGTCGTCTGATTAGAAGACTCGATCGAGGATTAAAAGGCGGCTAATTTTACATTAACAAAAAAAGTGCATTATTATTCGTTTGTTGTGGCAAATTTGCACGCGACATTAAATTCTACACTTTAATTTAGTGGGTTTTTTTTTTATTAAAGCAGTGTTTCTTAACCGTTGGTACGTGAACATTTTTGGGAAACACTGGTCTTTGGCAAAATGTTTGATTTAAATTAAAAAACAATCATATATTTTATTAAACAATATATTATTGTTCTATTATACAGAAAAAAAATGTGTGGCATATAAATTGTGATGATACCATTCTCTCGTCGCATTTTTCCATCCTCTCCGCCGCTTTTAATGCCGACTTTTAATTGGATTAATAACGTATCCCAGAGCGAAAAAAAACACACGCAGAAGATTAAATCAATGTAAGCCGCATTTCCACCCTGCATCCCGCGCGCCTGCTAACATGATTATGTTTACGAAAACGGAAAATCTTGTTAACAAAAATGTCCTTTGTGCTGTTGTGTTGCGTTGGAGGGAGGAAAAACGCATCAGGCGACGAGTTAATAGAAAAATTCGTTGGGACATTGATTTTCGCCAGCTAACCAGGCGTATTTTTGGGCAATTAGCGGCGCGCAAAAAGCGCGCTGATTACGCGCGTATTTTCCACGAAACTTGCCAACTATTCAAATTAGTCTGTTCCTCTTGTGCATTGTTAAAAAATTCATTTTCTTACTTACTTACATATTTAAAATCATCATCATTCCGCAATTAACTTAGGAAACACTATTCCAATATTGTTTGTTGTTAGTTATCGATGATTGCGCAACTAATTACGCATAAAGCGTTTTGTCTAACAGGTTTCAATTTTATTTATCCATGCCGTCGATGTTGTAAAGCCCGATCAGTTTTGACGTTGATAAGGATCCGGACGGGGGAAATGGATTTTACTATATGTACCTTCAGAGCAGCCCGTCAGGCAATAAAATTTTCATATTTTGACACGTTTCGATTCTGTTTCCTTCAGCCGGCAAACAAACAAACAATATATTTACGAAAAAAACTCGAAATATAAACAAAAAAATAAAATGCAATTTTCATAATTTATCGAAACACCTCTTACAATTTTCGTTGTGCATATTATACACGTGTTTTGCGCGCAGATTAATGATCGCCGCTTCGTGCACTTAATACGACGCCCGCCATCCACTTTGTTGCTGCTGCTACTGTTGTAGTTCCATAAATTATTAATCGGGCGTTTTTCGTCGTCTACATCTATATCAGGACCGGGCTTAAAAATTCTGCACCATCTGTGCGAACATTGAAACTTGTCTAAGCATTTCTTCCACGCCAACAACAACAAAACTTAATTTTTTTTTAAATTCTTCGAGCACGAAATTATTTTTTTATATAAAGTCTAAACAAATTTGATATTTTATTCTAACGTATGGCGCATTATAGCGGTAATTCAGTCGGCACGTTGTTGCTGTTGTTGTTGTTGTATTAGATTACGAAATTAATGACCTGTGGCGCGTTGTACCTCTACTGCATTCTTGTTGTTCGTTGTTGCAGCAACAAAAAAGCCAACGACAAAAAAATCGTTGCCGATTCGCTTGCTCTCACTCCGGTTTGGTTTACGATCGCTTTCCTACAACAAATTGGTAACAAAACACCATTAGCGGTTTGTGCGATTTGAATTTTATGATATATTTAATGTTATTTGCCTCGAATTTAAGCCGCATGAATTTTTCTTTGCTAAGAATTAAAAATTACTAAAAAAAGCTAGAAAATCAAGCACATTATGTATTTACGCAGTTTATATTTGTGTGCACTCCAGCCTAGACTAAACACATTCAAACTACCGCATGCGTCGAAAAAAAAAATCTAAACGTAGCGATAACAACAAATACGTGCCCTCATACGCCAAGGACATTCAAAGTGTCGTCTTTGTTGTCGACTAATATTCTTTTATTCATTCTACATACCTCTACGCTATTTTGCAACGAACGCAAATTGTGATGGTCGCTAAATGGCTGTAGCAAATTGGATACCATCGTCTCGTAATGATGATCTGTATAAAATGCGATTATGATGACGCAAAAATTTCACATAATTTCACGATAAATCATATATTTATTTGCTAAGCAGGCAATTTCCTGTGTTGAAATTAAGAAAATTGTAAAATTTTTGGTTCAACTATTGGTAATTTGACGTATTTTGTATCAAAATGTGAAGGAATGCAATTTTTCCAAAGCAATTTCCTGTCGTTAATTAATCGCAGCTTTGCTAAGTGATATGGGATATGCCAAGTTCATGGAAAAAATAGGTGATTTTCAATTTAAATACGCTTTTTTATTAATTTTGTTTCTTTGATATTTGATTTTGCGCCAGAATTGATATTTTTCTTACTTAAAATTAACGTTGATGACAATTTACAAATTTTTTGCAAGCAATTTCCTGTCACTAATTAATCAGAGTGTATTAGTTGATGGGAAAAACGATGCAATTAAAATTGATTGAAACGAAACACTCACTATATGTAGGTACATCTATCGATGATGCTGATGATGCCCATTCGGGCATATAAATTCAGTAAAATGCAGAAAGCAGCAAAAAAGCGAGTAAAAGCCACTACTTTGACTACTACCTGCATCAACCCTCATATAATACGAAATAGAATTGAGTTCGTTGTATTGTATTGCTCGGTCGGTCGGTCCTCTCTTCTTCTTTGCTCGTTCACCAATTCCTCGTAATAGCTGTGTGTGTGTGTGTGTGTGTGCATGCTGCTCGAACGCACAGCTGGTTTTTGTTTACCAAAAAGCGGGCGCGAAGGGCCGGAGGGGGGTTTGGGGCGATGCTTGCATGCCGAGCCGGTAGTACCTATACAACAACCCTTAGTTACTGTTCTACCGTCGCGCCGTAAAAATGTCGTCGCGTTTGATGTCTGTATGCTCGTTGTGGTGAATTATAATTTACAAGGATTATTATTTGCACATTGCACACACGTTGGCTGTGTGAGTTTGAGTGAGTGAGTATTGATTGCAAGCGATGATGCACCGCACACTGCACTTTTTTCTTCTTCCTCTATACGCTTTTTTTTACTACTACAAGCTCGCTACGCTTCTCGTGTCTTTATCACTGCCGGGCGTGAGTGGATGCTGTAAAAGTCAAGATTGCGGGCGCATCGCACGGATTAAAGCCGGTCGCAAACACTTGTTTAAGACGCTAACTCTTTTAACTTTCCGCATTTTTACGGCTTCAATGCATTTTTATGCAATATTACCGCGCTATCCAATAAAAAAATTTACAAAATGTGTTGTTTCTTAAATTAAAAATTGTGTAAATGCAGCAAGCGATTATTTTGCCACGGCATCATTGCTATTTCCTCTTGTAGATCGGATAAATGAAAAAAGAATATCAAATTAGACATTATGTGACAAAGTGGAGTATATAAAGTTGCCTATTGCACTAAAAATGAAAGATTTGTGTATGGAAGCATCAAATTTGTGCACTTAGCAGCCTATAATGCATCTCATCGCAAATTAATCGCCCGATTAGTTATCTAATCAATAGTCAATTATTCACTAGGATATAAATCGCCAATGGGTGGTGCATTCTGCAATAGAAAAATTGTTAAAATTGATTTTTTACATTGAAAATCGATTGAATCAATTATCATTTGTCTTTGTCTATGAAAATTGTAATTTTTCAATCAATTGGAAGAAGGTTTACATTAAAATTAAGATTTTATGTTCTAGAGTAAAATAATCACGAAATATTGTATCAAAATTGTGGTAAGAACTGGAAAATTATTATTGACCATTTCAGTCAATTAGCAAATGATGTAATTAGAAATTTTATTGAATGATGTTCCGAATCGAAACGTAGATAGGTAATTAGAAAAGCAATTTGGTCGTCGTACTCTTTGGTCGGTCGAGAGAGTGCTCTTTTCGAATTGCAAGTGCGCTTGGAGGTCAGGACATTGAAGCGCAGCGCGGCGGAACGCCGACGAGATGTAATGTATATGTAGGGTATATATAGCCAGCTAAAACACGTCACAATCGGCTAACGGTACTACTCGCTGCAGCCGTCGAAAATAAAAATACATGCACACATAAAAAGCAGCGTTTACAGTTTCCTGCATCGCGCGCTATTAAATGCCGCACCGCTCAATTAATCACGAAATGGCACGATAAATTTATTATTGTAAATATAATATTCGATAGAATTGCAGTCGTTTCCTGCTTGCGCATTTAATCTCTTTATTCTCACATAAAAACAACAAGAAATGCAAAATTCGAAATTAGTCAATTTCCAGAATTAGATTTCTCTTTAATTTTCATTAAGAAAACAGCTAATGGAAACGAAAATGATATATTTTTGCATTGATTTTTAGCATTTTCAGCTGGAAATTCAATAAGTTTCAAATTTCCAGTGAAAGCCCTGCAACGAAAATTGGTTGCAACACGCAAAAGTTTAATGTCGGTATAGAAAAAACGTCACGCGTTTCACATTCCTATTTTTGAATCGTAATTTCGCATAATAACGAATTTAAATCTATCTATTTATACGTGGGCAGCCTGAAAAGTTTTTAGCTTTTTCTAGTGCAGCCAGTTCTTCTTGATTTTAGATTAATTTATAATGAAAATCTTTAAATATTTTGATGGAAATTTGGCAAAATCAAAGAAAAATCGAAAAATGGCAAAAATTTTCGGTAATTTGCGGCTGCACTAGAAAAAGTTGGAAACTTTTCGGGCTGTCCATGTATGTGTATGTGTACATCTATACGTTATTCCTGCTGTGCAATAATTTACTATCGCAATTGTTTATTAAACTGATTGGTAATTTAGTAAATTGGCGCGCCGATTAAACGCTGCAAAATCGCTCAACGAAATTATCTATACAAACATACAATTTATATAAAACGATGCTCTCTCGCAAAGCAGGTCAATACTTATAACGATAATTGTTATTACAGCATTATTGTATAGGCTCGTCGAGTTGAAAACGCGCACACAATGGATGTGTATACACATCTAGTTTTTCTTTTTTTCAGTCATAGCTGCTATAGCCGCCTCCCTATCCTAATTTATGTCGGTGTGGGGCGGCTATAGAGTATGTGCGCTGGATGTAAAAGAAGCGATAACATTGTACGAGACGAGCACATGCTTACACTTTGCTCGCATCG
>JARJDW010021542.1:0-20487 GCA_030264715.1 Adinopsis sp. GC000173
ATAACAAATTGATAACAAGTAATGCCAAAATAAACACTTTCATCAAATCAGTTTCATTATAGACATAAATATCACTAATTTAGTATATGAGATTAAAGTTGCCTATACTACTTATTAAATAGTGACAATAAAAATAAACTTATTAATTTAAATTTATTTTTACTACATCATTTTACAATTTTATTTCATACAGATTTTATGAATATTTCAATTCAATAATCTAATAAACCAAATAGAGCAAATTATAGATGTCGTAGTGCTCAGTTTTAATCAAAACTTCTTGTTATTGTTGACACTTGCGCCTAAAATCTAGTCTACTTCGTTGTTTCGTGACGCGCGAATTTTAAATAAACCTGCGCATTTAATAACAATTTCATCATTCAAAATTAGTTTATAAACACAATTGCATTTCGTAAATGGCTGAAGGGGAAGCCCAGGTTCCGATTCAGGAAGAACAAAAACGAATTATACACACATATCCCTTGATAATGGTGAGTCATATCTTATTGATCTAACAAATCCACATCTTGGATTAAGAGAAAACCTATACGATGTAATCTTGTTACTGTCGCAGAATTCCGATATGCCAGAGGAAATGAAACAAGAGTCGATGGAAATGGTTGTCACTGCATGTGAAAAACATGCGTCAAATAATGAAGTAAATAATTATAAATTAACTAAGATGTCAAACAAATTAAATAAATAAATGCAATTTTAGGCGGCAGCGAAAATGATCAAAGAGCAAATGGATAAAAAGTTTGGGCCGCCATTCCATGTTGTTGTTGGTGAAGGATTTGGATTTGAAATTACATACGAAGTAACAAATTTACTTTATATGTTCTTTGGAGGAAATTTGGCAATTGTTGTGTGGAAATGTTTATAAAATACTCTCAACACATATTTAAATGTATATATTTTGATAAATCACTTTTTATACAGTATATAAAAAATAAATAAATAAAATAAGAATTAGATTAAGACTGCAAAAAATTGTGAATGCAATATGTAATATTTTTAATAATGTATCATTTTTTAAATAACAAAAATATATTTATAAATACTACGTTATTCAATAGTTCAGTCCTTTCGTTTAAAATAACTATTTGTGATAAAAATACTAATATGATCAGTCCAGTAAATAAAAATATAATTTTGTTGTTTGTTAAAACGATAGTTAATCTAGTTATTCTTTTTTTAAACAATTAACAAAAACTAATATAATAATAATAATAATGATTAATAAACTTTAACAATAGTGTTACTTTGAATCATTTATGAAAAACATTAAACCATTTTGTATTAAATACGCTCTTTTTTAAATTCACAACAAGACAATTTAATTATTCCACTGTACATATATTGTGGACAATTAAAGTCTACTTTAATATTCTCATTCATTCCTATATACTTATTTTTATAACAAATCTTTACATTGGTCAAATCTCAATTTCGATTAGTTTCTGAAACCATAAAGCACCATGGTGTATACTCGGATCCAACACGACTAAAAATTTAACGCGATAACCCAAATTTGGAAAACAAATATTATGAAAAAAAGTTTGTCGTAATTTAAGAATATCTATTCTTTCATAGATAGAACATACTTAGAAAGTTATAAATTTTGAAGGTTTAACAACATATTACAACCATATGTTATTGCAATGTTAAATATTGCGGGAAAGACATAAATTTCGAATTTGCCCTAATATAATATAAAAAATTAATATAAATATGAAATGTTACGATAATATTAGTATTTTATGAAATCTTAATCATAATCATTTAATTTTCAATTACTTTCTATTTAAATAATTATTTTTTATACAAAAAAATTAATAAGATTGTTATCCAATATAAGGTGAATGAGAGGTTTTAAAGCCAAATTTTATTAAACAATCTCGTTTTATTTCGCACAAAGACGATAGCTGTAGAATGAATGCCATCTTACGATGTCGAATAAAAAAAATAATAAAAAAACGCAATTAACATGATTCCCAAAATGTGATAAGTCTAAAAACACTTTGTTGGATCCGAGTAGGTACACGTACAGTAATTTCAAACTAATTGTTTCTTTTTTAAAAGTAATCGTTGTAACAATAAACACTATTTTATAATAGTCTGATTAAAAGCTTAATTAATTGTTGAGTTTAATTGTCTAATACAACTATCATTAGTAACAAAATCAACAATTTTAAAATAAAAATAAATGCAAAATAGTTTAGTAATTAATCTAGCAAAATAATAATTGCAATTTGCCGGATAAACTGTTTTTAATTAATTAATTGCACTTACATTACTTGTTTTTTTTTCTGCTTTAAAACTGTCTAAATATTAATTACGTTTTTATATGGGCAATTAAAAACTCACTTAAAAAAATGATAATTTCGATGTAGGTAAATAAAATTACGTTTGCGTATTGTATTTAGTAACAAGCGATTTTGTGTCCCTTGCAATTTCATACGCCCAAGATCGTACTTTTTGAATATATTTATCACTCAATGCTGACTCACCAAGCTTACTAGCGTTTTGTAAGCCTATACAATTTGTTTGTAAATGTGATGCGCTTTCGAGTAAATGCTTGACAGTTTCCGTACCATTCTCCTACAATTAAATAAAAATGAGTAAATGCGTGGGTAATTTCGGAAAATACTTTACCACTGGAACAGCTTTTGCCAAATTTTTCACAGCAAACTGAATTTTATCAGCATATAATATACAATTTTCCCTTCCTGGGCCTTGAATGCATTTCCATAAGTCAGATATACCTTTGGTAACCTGCTCAGTACACTGCATAACATTTAAGCTTTGTGGAATACTCCGATTTTGTTCATTTTGCTTAATCTATAATGTAATAATATTATTGCTAACAGCGCTAGCATTGTTATTGCAATCAAACCTGGTGTTTTATTGTCTGCCAATTTGGTATTCTAAGGCCTTCTCTCGTTTCGTACATACTCGAAGGTCGTTGCGCTTTCTTAGAAGCGTCTGAATTATTATTGTCGTTTACGCGTCCATTCGTTAAAAATTGTTGGTCATCTTTCCGTGACTAAAAATTAATATATTCATTAGAATATAAAATATTCTTGCACAAAAAGGAATTTACAGGGTGCGCCACCAAAATCCAGAAATGTTATACATTATTTAATAAATTTGATAACAATGTTGCAAAATTTCAATTGTGTTGACTTGTCAGTAATCCGAATATCGATACTACATGCATAAAAGTGAAAGGAATTCCTAACTTTGCCATTATTAAGTCAGAGATAACAAAACAGGTAGTATCAATCAACTGTCTTGGCCCTGATAAATTTAGAAATATTTATCTTATCATAATAATTTCAGATTTGTACCGGAAGTCCCTTCATTTGCTTAATTGTATGGCCCATATTAGTAAGAAAAAACAATTGTCATGTAAACTAAGATGAGCAATTGACACTGTTGAATGTTTCGCGTTTTAACAATTCATTACCTGTAGATACTTTTCCTTTGAGTACAACAAAAACTAAATTGGATTCATTTTAAATTGTCTCTTTTATTATATAACAGTTTTAATTCTGAATTAAGCAAATATTTTCTAACAATATTCGCTGATTTGTTCTTACTTTTAATTTTGATGTTAATATAGTTTGGTTTTAAAATGTTTTTCTTACAGGAAATGTTGTAAATTCGTTGTATCTGAGAGTTATTTTGGAAGTGCACTTTATAAAACAATGAAAATAAAATGACATTCCATACGTACCAGTAAATATCCATCTAAAGATTGTGATCCACTGTCACTATTGACATAATTTCTATTACCATTTATTGCATTGCCTTCAAATTGCGATAATCTACTTCTCAAATCGTGATTTACGCTACTCAAATGCTCCACTAACGCTTTCAAATTAGAAACTTCGTTTTTCAAATCGGAAATAGTGCTGCTCGAATCTGCTAGCTGTTTATTAAGCAACTCATACTTTTCCTTTTCCTTTTCGTTGCTGATTGCGTTTTGATTTTGATCCATTTGGTCATCGCTTTTATCGTGCTCGGGTGAAACTATCGAATAGTCATCATCTGATGCAACGGAATCGTACAGAGGATCGTCATCAGAAATTTGCGAAATTTGTCGAAGACCTTAAATCTATATATTAGCATGTAAATTTTTTTTAAATTATATAACCAAACCATTCTCAGCCAATTTTTGCCTACGCTGCGCATCAACTAGTATGTCATGTACTAGCGCTTTTAATTCGGGTGATGCAAATCGCGCCAGTTTTTGTCTGCTTTGATTCCTCGTAGTTGAAAGTGATGGATCAACCGGTAAGAAAGGTACAGCACAAAGCTCAATTGTATCTGAACTTCCCAACCATACTAAAATAGCATCATTTAATAAAAACATTTAAATATTACTGCTTCCCAGAAAAAAATAATTACTCATCCATTATATGCTGCATGAAATAATTTGTTTTGGTTAAAAATAGAGGAAATATGTAAATTAGTTATATGTAGTCATAGTTATGTTTACAAATACTACGTGTTAAAATTTCAAATATGAATCACATAATTGAAGGAATGAAAAGTAACGCTGTAATTTAATTCAGTATGTTTACATTTTACACAGGACAAACTTATTGTAAATGTTTAGTTCTTCAACATTCATTTGATTCGAAAAATATAATTTGCAACAGCGATTTTAATTACATATAGCAGTGATTCCCAATAGGTATGCCGTGAGGTTGCGATGTTTTTGCAAAGGCGCCACAAAACGCTTCAAAATTTCATAATTAATTTAGTATATAAATCTTTTGCCATATAGTGCTGCGCATTTGTGAATTCCAAGACTATATTTAGCATTACTACACTAAAGGAACAAATTCAAATGAGTAACTTCTATAATGTCTTCTATACTAGGCTGTTAATATAGTCAGGCAAAGAGAGAACTAATATATAGTAAAACCTCATTCAACGGTGGTTCGTTTAATGCTGCTCCTCTAAAAACAAAGTAATTTATCTGCATTGATTTTTCTCTGCAGTGCAATAAAAACGCATAAAAATCTCTATATATGTGCATGAATATGCAGGTGTCCGGATTCTCGGCATCCTCGTCAAGACAATTTTGTTTATGTTGTCGTTATGTTTATTTCAATATTTGATGTCATTCAATGAGATATCATTCAAATTGGCGTGCCAATTAAATTTGAAAAAATGATAATGATTGTGTAAGTTTGATTTAATTAAAAATTATACAAATGTTTCCAATTTTCGATATTGTTTAATACGTAAAATCAAAGGCAATAATCTCTTCAAACAATTTAATAGATATGAGTTATTTGAGACATAGAGTAGTGAAGCGTTAGAGGTTGAAATTTTCCAACACGAACATCAAGGGCGCAAATTAGTTACTTAGTCGTTATAAATACCACTCCCAAAAAACATGCCTAACTTTCCCTTGCTTACAACACAGGCCTAAGAATTGCCGTTGCTTGCAATAGACTGCTTCTGGTAAAACAATAAAACACAAAGTAATCAGTTTCGCTATTTCAATAATTGAAATGATTATTGTAAATTTACTTGTTCGCGTATTTGGTGTATTGAATTAATTTCTCAACAATTTAACTTAGAATCTAATTTACTTTTATACATTCATTTGATATATGTATTAATTTTTATTTTTGTATTATTATAAAAAACATATTTAATTTTAATGACAAAATACTTTTTAAAATTTTTTTCCCCGAACACGATTATTTACATGGTGACATGGCCTCATTTAGCGCTATTTCGTATAACGGTTTACTATGACGGAACGTAAACCACGCGTTAAGCAAAGTCTTACTGTAAATGCTACTTTAGTGCGTTCGTTTGACTCTGACGAATCGCCCCGCTGTACGACGATAAACGAGAGCTGCTTTGATAGAATACGTCGTAAATTTTTCTATCTTTATAAAATGTTGAAAAGGAAGCAAGACTGAAAATATGCGCTGAATTGTAGGTTACCTGTGGTCCTCTTTGTAGTCGCACAGCGAGGTAAACCACCAAAGTTAAACGAACGCTCTATATCTGCGCTCTGATTTGTACTTTGCTCATTGCCTCCAACCGCATTATGTTAACAGCACTACACTAAATGGAAGATCGTGTGAATATTTTAATTAAAAAAGCATCGCAACTTGAAAATTAGAAAATCACTAACATGTAGTATTTAATAGATACATAAACAGAGCCATTAAAAAAAAAGAAACTTACTTGCTTCCGTTTCTCTACGATCGACTTCATCATAAACATCTTTGACTAATTCTTCAAATACATCATTTGATAATCTCTTCATCTTATCGATGGCCGATAGAGTACATTTGGTGGCAACATTAGGAATTAGGAAATCAATTCCATTTTGATGATCCGGTTTTCGATGACATAGGTAATGACTAAATTTATCTGTCACTTCATATTGAGCTTCAGTCAGACGATTAGCAATAGTTTTATTGATGGACTGTCTAAAATTAAATATTGTTGTATAAAAAAATATTAAATTTATATATTCAATTTCTTACTTGGCATAATCGATAGGTGTTTTTCCCAATGAATCTGGATATGTCGGATCTGCTCCATAAATTAACAACAATTCAATCTGTAAAGCTTGATTTGCTTTAACAGCAGCATGAAGAGGTGTCGAACCTTTTTCCTAAAATATCATAAATATTAACTTAAATATGAATTGTAATATAAAGTAAATTATTTACATCATGGAAATAGTTTGGATCAGCGCCTTGTATTAAGAATCTAAGTGATGTTAACAAATTATTAGCACGCACGCTGGCATGTAATTGTTTCCCCAATTCATTCTCTATACAAACAAATCCATCTTCTTTATTGGGTCGAATAAGAAATTCGTTGTTCTGATGTTTGCTTCTTATGAACTTTGCTTTATCTCTAAAATTAATCAATTAATTTTTATTTAATAATGGATGTAGCATCATTACTCTAATGAATCACTAGCCGACGGCTTTCTTTTAGCCAATTTTGCATCTTTTTCTAACAATTGTTCCCACAGCGTATTCACTCCTGCGTTATTCAACGCATGCACCATCTAAAACTCACAATAATTTTTATCATAACTTTTGCGAGATAGAAATTCTTACAGCTAACTGGTTTGGGATCCATATACTTTTCAATGATTTTACTACAGATATATGCCTTCCTAAACTCCTGTGTGTGTTACAACATTCTACACATAACAAGATTCCACGATTAATACTTGCCCATGTTGGTTCTATAAGGAAAAAGGAAAGAAATAAATCATTTTTATGTTGCAATGTCTGAAGGCTAATTATTAATAAACGTTATATGATGGAATTAGTGACATAATTAAGTATTAAGTAAATATACAGATTATTAATAATTTTTACCTGCTGCTCCACAATCGGCACATATATCTGTAGTTTGTCGTAACTTTGACTTAGACATGGTGATAATAATTACTACTTGACTATGTTAGTACAACATAATGCAGTTATGCTAATTCTATTAGATTTTAAATTTTATTATTTTCAATTGTTATTAATACTCCATTTTATAACTTATTATGCTTATGATGCACTTGACTAGATCGACTAGATGACTAGATTTTATTGCCAACCTTGAGAAATTGAAAGGGTAATAATTGATTACGCAGCATTTAAATATTTAATATTACTTGCCAGACTATAAATAAACTAAACTTGTACGCATCAAGAAAAATACAAATGTAATTAAATAAAGATTAACGAAATTAGCGTAAAAAAATATTTAAATTTATGTTGGATACTCTGCATCGAGGTGGGAAAGACTGCAATTTTGCAAATCTAACCTATATTTTATGACTGATTTTTGACATTATGACTAAAAATTATAAAAAATGTGTATTAATAAAGGTGTTGTTTATTTATTATAAATGAATAAGTCGTTATTATTATTTGACTATTTTGTATGTAGTTTAATTTTCTCTTACATATGAATTAATAATAATATGGCTGTGCCAAGTTGGATTCTTGGAAATAGAAATATAAGATCAGGAAGATTTCCAAGAGGTATGCATTATTATTATTTTAATATAAACTACTTTTAGAAAGTGTAAATTATAAAATAAAAGTCATGCACATTTTTATTGCACACCGAATTACGTTCTAATTCCATTGATTTTGTTACTACGTAAATACAAAAATCTAGTAAAATAATTGTGTTACAGGTCGACGAGAAAATGAAGAAGACGTAGTTAAATTAGATTTAAAGAAAGGTAACAAGATTTTTTGGATTAAAATGCATTTTCATCTAATGCGTATATTTTCAGATCCGCATATAAATGCCAAGGAAATCTTATCAGAATTAAGTAATACAAGTTTATCGGAAGGAAAATATTTAAATTACTTAAATAACTTGGTAAAGTTAACATCACACGTAGCTGAAGATTACGAAAGATTGGGTTATTCAGTGGAAGAAATATTATACTGGTAATGCAGTGTGAATACAAATGGTAAAAAAGGAATCTAATTGTTTGCATTAGTTTAAGGTTTTCGTTGGTAAACGAGTCAACGCAAATAAGATCTGGCGCATTTAGAGCAATACGGCATGTTGTAACATCAGAAAAGGATATTATTTATTTCAACAAACTGCTAATACCGTATTTAATAACACGATCGATGGATTTGTGTATAAAGAATGATATTGAAAGAGTCGAAGCTATGAAACTTATAAGGAAGGTCCTATTATTATCTCCAACTAATTTTGAATTAAGCTTATCGAGATGTCTAGTATCATTAGCGAATGGAGGAATTGAAGAGAAAGATCGAATGTTACGTGTATGCTTAGCAACATTATCAGAATTAGGTACTGTTTTAAAACATAATTTTACTTTAATATTGCACATATTTAAGTCATCATACACATATCAAGCTTTACTTCAAATGAATAATTATAATGATGATTGTGCGTGTATTTACAAATATTATTTTGGAATTTGAAAGTCTTCATCAAACGATTAACGAATCTGCGCAGTATATTTAGTGATAAATTAAAAATATACGAAGAGTCAGATAGTTTGGAATTTGCATGTCTTATGCATTTCATGTTCCAAACAACTCTTAGTCATAGTTAGGTTTTTTATTATTTGTTGCTCGAATTTATAGATCAACATGACCTCGTCTAATTTAAGATATTTTAAAATATTTTTCTTTTACTAGCTGCACATTATGCAGTTTAAATGCTTGAATCGTTTCTTTTCTTCTCTTATTGTATTTAAAATATCCGTTTAACAAATATAAAGTGGGCATTTTACAATTATATATGTACAGTCATATCTCGTAAGACGAATTCAATTTATTACCAAAAGGCTTCATATTGCTAAATTTTACTTTTTACGAATTACGTTTAAGAACTAATGGAAATGAAAATGATTCGTTCTACAACGTAAATACATTATATGTGTATATAAATATGGTCAATTTGAAACATGATTTTATATTTTGATGGTATTTCTAGATTAAAGTCAAGGAAATTATTATATTATGTTTCGGTTTTTCTTAGCATTTTAGTAGAAAACATGTTGGTTGTAAACACATAAATTATTTACAATAAGCTAACACAAAATAATATTAATCGAAACACTGAAAAGATATCGAAAAATAATCATTGTTCGCCTTGCTAATTAAACAGGCGCTTCATGTAAGCTCTGAAGCAGTCATACTCAACTTTTTATCCGTCGCGTAATTGTACGGATCTCAGCATTGTACAAAAATTTGAAAATCAAAGATTAGTTACTGTTACATATTAGAATTGGCCTGGCTTCAGGTTGAGTATAACTGCTATAAAGAGAAGGAGTGGGCAGATTTATTCAGGAACATTTGTTTATGACATTGTACCACATTTTTTGTAAAATATTTCCTACGAAAACTTAAGTAACGAAAAAATGTGAACTTGAATATTAGAACAAGTATGAGCGAGTTTTAAAAATCTAACGGCAAATAAATGTACCAAAAGCCGGTGTTTCTCAATAACTGGTCCGCGGACCCGGTGATAATCCACAAGAAAATTTGGCTGGTTCGTACAGTTAAAAGATATCATAGTATATAATGTAAATTTCATCATTATCTTCGTGATTTGCATTATAAAATTGATACAGTACATTCTACACCGATATTAGTATTAAATATACCTAGTATTACTAATGCTAATCAAAAATTATCCTTAAGTTTACCGGTCCGAGAATAATAAACAGCTAAGAAACATTGCTATAAGCTATTAGTAACGGCGATTTCCATAAACTATTCTCCGCCTAGTTGTCAATCGCAATTGTCTTTATGACCATCCCTGCTAAAGAGTCATTCCTCTTAAACAGTTTGATTGTATGATGTAACTTATAATATGTTAAAAGAAAGCATAACATCTTTGTAATGTTTCGAATTAATTTATAATATTTGATTTGTTGAAATATTTACCTATACATCATTTTAATTCGAATAATATTTATTACGTACAGGAATATTGAATCCTGATTTATTTATCGCATCCGGTGGTGTAGCAGCAATCACTAGAAATTTATTGGAATGCCAAACGCCCAAAATTGCAGAAGCAATATGTGGTGTGCTTTTATTGCTGTTGGACAAACCAATAACACGCAATCATGCTGCTGTTGATTTACATTGCGTCGCTGCACCTTATTGCGATTTTCATTATCGCCATGGATGGATGGATAAAAAGAGGTAAAAGATTTCAATTTGTATTTTAAATATGCTCAAATTAATTAACGCATTAAAATTGTTGCAGGGATGAAAGAGAATTTAGATTTAATTGTAGTAGATTAGCATTATTATCAATATTACGCAGCTGGCCTGGAATTTTACACTTTTGTAGTCCAAATGATATGTCTGGCTTAAAAGCCATTGTAGATGTTTTATATTTAAATCAATTAGAAGTTAGAGTAAGTATCACGTACTTTACTTAATAACTATTGGATACTAATATTATATTTTTAATTACAGAAAGCTGTATTAGATTTATTATATGAATTATTAAATTTGCCTCAACCGGAATGGACCGATGAATTATCTGTAGCATTAAGCGCTATTGATCCAGCCGAGCCGCAAGCCTCTTGGAGGCTAGGCGAAGGTTTTATTGCTGCTGAAGGACGTTCTGTTCTACCACATCTTGCCCGTACTACTCCTAATATAAGCGATATGCATTTGTCATTATTACTATATGCATTTTTGGAGACGGGTTTATTAGGCGCATTATCGGAAGTTATCGCAACAAGTGATACATTTATAAGTGTTAGAGCGACAGTTTTATTAGGTAAGCGAAATTTATTGTATGCATACTCTCGTCGTACAGCATATTTGCTACCATTTAGCATTAAATCTGTCATTTTGATGCTTTAGTAGTAAATATTTCAGTTGAATCATGTTAAAATATGTAACTTTTGCAATTAAAATTTGCAACTTTCTGCTATTAGATACTAATCTTAATGTAATCTGACCATAAAGGAGATTAATCGACGCATTCGAATGTTTTAGGCGAACTTTTAAGACTGGTACAAATTTTATTGCCTCCCGAATGTTGTAATATATCACCAGCTTTGCCAAATTTGCTGGGATACGCTGCAACAAATCGACCACAAGCATTACGCGCTGTAACTGCATTACAACAATTACACAAATTGTTGAAAAGACGTCCGGCTTCTTATAGTTTATACTTAGATTTTATTATGCGCAGTGGTGGCTTTATAAAATCATCTGGAAAAACCGAAAGAGTGAAACGATCTAGAGTTTCTCACAGTAAGTCGAAGTTAACCCAGGTATGTGATAATTAAACAATATATTTTCATAGAGTTTAATCCCTTTTTCTTATGATTAACTACCGCGGTTTTGGTATGAACTATTTTCAAGCCACTGTAGGGGATTAGATATTATATATAATAGATTTGACAATGTTTGATATAACTCTGGAATCTTCATTTATATTGCCTACTACCAATCTAGTAAAGGTGAATTGGAAAATTCCATCATTATCTTTTTTCTCTTTGTTGATACCGAAACCATGATAGCTACTTTTAAGAACTTCCCTAAATGTGGAAATTTTACAAATAAAGTATGTAAACTGTTAAATATTAACGAATTCCATTACATAAAACACTCCTCAATTGAATATATTTTTCATAGAGATGAAATATAAATTGCTATTTTAGTTGGTGTTAAAAGACGGCGATGACTACATACGAGAAACAGGTGTATTAGCTAATAGGGATGTATTTACATGGAATTGGAATTTGATAAAGATGATATTAAAAGGCGAAACTGATTTTACACTAAATTTAAACGAAACGAATCATCGTTCGTTTCTGAAGCGGTTAGTGGAATATTATACACCATCCAGCAATCGATATTCGCATATGGATTTAAGTTCACCAAAAAACACCCAGGGATATACGATGGTTGGCATCGAATTGATAGATTGCCTCGTACGTCTTGAAGATACTTTTGCTACGAAACTTATCACGGATCTGTTTACGGACATTCTGAAAAATATCAAAGATATAACATCTGGTAAAAGTGCCCATGATTGTTTATTTAGTCCTCAGCATATGGCTAATACTCAGTGTCAAAGTTATTTTCTCTTTATTGGTCGTTTGGGAAGTAGTCCAATTGGTGTTGACATACTGCAAACTCTTTCTATTTATAAACAGTAAGTACTTTAAAACTTTTAATTTGTAGAGTGTCATCAATAGTTTATAATTACACCCAACTCTTTCTTTACACGTTTAGATACGCTCTTAAGAAAACCATGTAAAAATCCATATAGCCCTTGCAGAAGTATAAAGAACTCATAAACCAGCACTATCCATAAACAACAGTAAAACGCACAATAGCGCGTAAGAGTTCTTGAGCAGCGGTTCTTTATTACCTATCCGCGCGTGCTATCCTTGCAAAAATTTTGATATTCCAATTTGAAATAGCAAAAATGTTCAAAAAATTCAAATTGGAACATAAACATTTTTGTAATGCAGGTAGTCTAAAACCTTTTTGATAATAAACTCACGAGTGAAGCTTCTACGCGCCGCTGTGCGTTTTATTGCTAGTTTATTCCTTATAGTTCCTTATATTTCTACGAGGACTATGCAACATATTGGAAATATTCTCTCAAACATCAAAACATTATTGAACGGAAATTGAATTTACATATTGTTCTAAAAAAAGGTGTAAAAAAGTTAAAAATGAAATTTGTATTGTATATTGTTGTTACAAAAAAATCTCATTGTTATGGCAGTCGAATATTGCTTTATAAGAATAAAATACTGGGTGTCCCAAATTAACGGTAATTATAAGATATCATTAGGAACCGTAAAAACCGTAACATAGTGTAACGATAGTGAGTATTTTATAAAGTTTTCAAGTTGCTTCTCCGGTTCACTCCGAGCGTACAGAGTGGCATTTTTAATAGCTTTTTCAAGTGACTACTCCGCTGTAGTGCAATTGCTCTGTCAAGGAATGCACTGAGTGTAGTGCCCGATTGCTCGCAGGATTTGAATTGGGAGATATGGGAAGTTTGACAGCGCAGTATGATCTTCAAACATGAACCGCCTGGAGTACGCTACTAACGTGAATGTCTTGCTCCAAAGTGGAGTACCTTACACCCGTAAATTGAAAATGCCACTCTGTCAAGAAGTACGCTTGGAGTGCACCGGAGCAGCAACTTGAAAACGCTATAAGTTACGAGTATATAGTACTACACTTAGAAGTAATACATGTACGTTAGTAGCGTACTCTCTGACGGTGCATGTTCGGAGCAAATTTTTTACATTGTAGTTAATAGACGGTGTAGATGTAGGCAAGTAGTCCGCTTTTATCAATTGCGTGAATTCAAAACTAGAGTGCGATCACGTTTGCACCATCATACTGCTCCGCTTCAGCGTAACGTTTGACACTGCACTCAGTGCGTTCTCGACGGGCGCAATTATCCCACGCCGAAACAGCAACTTGAAAACGCTATAAGATGTCCATTATTTCATAGATTGCTATGTGGTTATGATTTCTAATGGTGCCTCTATTGATGTTTATACTGGTTAATTTAGGACATTCTGTGTATAAAAATGAGGAAAAAAAACAATTATTCAGAACTTCAGGAAAGTTATTTTCGTTTAATCTCTTTTTTGGAAGGGATTCATTCATTTTCATTCAATATTATACACCAAAATAGTGTTATTTCATGTATTAGAATAAACAAAGCACTTTGTGTGAGAAGCGAAACACAGCTTACGACTTTGCTGCTGTTTCTTAATTTCTTTAGTTGCGGTTATTGTTATAACTAAGCGGTGATACAAATTTCAAAACTGCTTTGAAATAAAAAAGCGTACCAAAAAGAAAAAAGTTAGGTGTACAATCACAAATTATTCAGAAAACTTGTATACGTTACAACGCAATTCTTATTTTAGATTGGAATATTTGGCCACAACGACAAACCATGATTGCTATAGCAAGTTAATCATTTCATCTCTTGATTATACGGAAAAGAGTGCAGCTAGAGATTTATTATCAGCAGTATTAACATGCTCAAATGAAAGTACAAGACTTTATGCAACACAATTTTTATTAGTATTACTAAGAGCTGGAATACCCAATTTTTGTAATTGGGGTGTTAAATTATTATCAAAGCAATTATCGGATTCGTCAAGAAGTGTCTACCTATCAGCGTTGTCTACACTGCACGAAGCCTGCGAAATTCCATCAAACTTAGAGCAATTGGTAAAGATCAATCCGAATTTAATTGAATTGGGCGAAAAAGGTGTTTTATTACTAATGCGATATCTATCAACAACAACTGGTTTTGCCTTTTTAAACAAGAATGGTTTTATTCGGAATGAATTACAACGTTGGGATGAATATTTTAACAATCGTTACGTCGTATTAGTGGAAGGGGAAACCGCAGATGCTTTAACATTGCACCAAAGAGGAGAAGATGGACGATATGATAAAAGGACGAGTATGAGTAGATCGGGCGTGAGGAAAGACTCATTTTTACCTCCACACATTTATGGTCAATTATCGAGACATAGTGAAGGATTTCAATTCTTATTGGAACATGGATCCATACCAGTATTAATGCAGCAAGTGGAAAATGGTTTATGTGAGACGGATGATGATATATTGAAATTGAAGGCGGCTTTATGGGCGATTGGCCATTTTGGTGGAAATATCATGGGATTAGAATACATCAATAGTAGGAATTTTCTTGCTCTAATGGTCAATATCGCTGAAAATTGTGTTGTTTACTCTATAAGAGCGGCTGCTTTTTATTCTCTGGGCTTGATAGCTAGCACAAGACCTGGCGCTGATGCGCTTTTTAAATTGGGCTGGGTGTGTACACGTCACGATCGGCATGATATATGGCCGTTGATTGAAGAAGAAAACTGGGAAGAAAGCGAATTTATCATGCGGGAACCGAAAGTATCGGAATCTGATAGAAGTGAGCATGTTTATAATGAATATGGGATACCTGATGTAGATAGTTCAACAACGACCGAGGAAGATATGCTGTACATAAATGAGAGCGGTAATAATTTACTTTAATTTTAACGTTATTTTCACATTAATTGCAATTTGTTTAGGTTATTTGACTACCCACGCAGGGAAATCACAAACGTTACCACATCCAAACTTATCATCTGTTCAACATAAACGCTCCTTATCTGAATCAAAAACGTTCGAATTATTGAAAGATCGTAGAATGAGGCCAGATGGTAGGCTTGGAGATGTACCTCATCGATATCGTGATAATTCCGTTACCGAATCGACAACCTCAGGAGTTAGTTCATGCGAATCAGTTTTGGGAAAAAGCGTTTTAAAGTAAGAATTATTATTTTTATTGCTGGGATTATCAAATTTAATATATATTTAATATTTATTTAATTGTAGTGAACGACTACCGACGTTAACACCAATTCCTAGTATATCTAGTTTGCAAACTGTAAAAACAAACGCAAAGTTACGACGACATTCGGAATCATCACGACGAATGTCAATGCATAGCATAACACCATCGGATAAATCAACAATATCACCGGCAGGAAGCCTCAGTGGCCGTTTAAGTCACATTGATTTAGTGGGTTATGAAACGCTGCGAAAAATTCGCATGCAAACTAAGAAATCGGATGAGGATATATTCGAATTGTCATTAAAGAAATTTTTAAAGGTGCAGAACTCCGATAGACAAATGAAATACTCAAGAAGGTAACGATTTAAACTATCTTTGCGCATTGTTGTTATTTATTAAACAATATTTTAGTTATACTGACTGCGAAACCGGATATTTTGGCAATTATTTGATAGGAGGCTTAAGCTTAACATCATTGTCGAGTGTTAAAAAGTTTCATGTGAAAGATGTACCAAAACATTCGGGACCTTGCTACATGGGAATAACACTACCAGTACATCTAATAAATTTATTTCCTGCGTATCAAGTTACATCTAGAAGGCTGTCTTACACAATGGATAGAAGTTTATTGCAAGGTATAAAACTCAGCGTAGACGTACTCTATGTAGACTTTATAAAAATTCAATAATTTTTTATTAGGCTCGGAAAGTGATACCGACAGTGAATTGAGCACAAGTACGGAAACATCCTTTAAGAAATCAAACAGATATTTAAAGCACAACAGAAAATATTGTCTGGCTTGTTCGTATGGTCGCGAGAAATGTAAAAAATCCGCCAAAAGTAAAAAAGGTGCGGTATAAATTAAATTTATATTAATTGTAACTAATTATTAATTTATTTTTGCAGAGCAACCTGCAACACCAGGTGAAGGTGATGACGAGTTGAATCATATAAAACAAAACATTTTAAGTCAGGTGGAACTATTATCAAATCCTATTCCAGTGAAGCTAGTAAAACAAAGTTTATTGAATATAAAGCAAAAACATCCATCATTATTTCAAGAAGTTTGTTTATATTCAGAAGTGTGTAAAATTATCTCTGAAAATTCATATCGTTTATTATCAAGAAAGTTCCTACAAGACATATTCTTTGATGTCAATTTTGAAATACTCTCTAAGGATTTGAATATAATTTTTTCAACTGATCGAACGTTTGTTAACGATAAACAAACCGGCAAGAATGTGCATACTAAAACTGCTGTTAAATATATAGACATTGCTAGAGAACAAAGAAAATCCGAATTGTCAGCAAGTCATAAAGTCGTTGTAGTTGGTTTTAATGTTGCGGAAGGTACGTCGGATGATGTGGAGAGATTTTCACCAACTCGTTTCGAACCACGTTCACCACCGCTATCAAGCGTCAAAGAAGAAAATATTGCAAGTACTGAAAATTTAATCAATGAAAATACGAGTGTTCCAAAACAAAATTCAATTACAAATAAGACTGAGAGTAATATTAGAAGTACTATTAGAACATTGGATCAACTTAACCTAACTTATAATGAAAACAAATTTCCTATAAAGAACAGAGATGAAAAACAAGTTATAAAATAATTATTATACATATATATTCCTAATATATACAAATTATAATTAGCTCAATATCTTGTTAAATTTTTACTATATTTTGCCAAAAAATATTTATTTGTACAATATGCTGCCATCAAATAATGTTTTTACATTAATACTAAACACTACATTTACAATATATTTTTATCTTTTAGTTTTGATATCTTTATATTCGAAACTGATAGATTTTTAAGAAGAAAAAACAGTTAAGATAATATATTATGTACACGTAAAGTAAAGAATGTTCCTAACAGATTAACAAGATTAACATTACATTACCAAATTTTTATACATATTTCCAAAAAAAATATTCTCTATATATGTATAATAATATTTAACATCTAATTTATTATTGTTTTAAGTTATTTATTGACGTTTTTGTATTTATTTGTATTAAACAATATTTTTATTGTTACATTGTGTTTTTATCGTCCCATAGAAAGTACTTTTTTAAATGACCAATTGATTCTAGATGCAAAATATTGTTAATTGACAATACATTCGTCACGTAAATATGTACATATACAACAATTGAATTACTTCAATCAATTACCAAAATTACAACCAATGATTCGCAAAATTGCAATTATTGACTTTGGGTTTACAATGCAGATGCTTTTATAAATGTAGAGTGGACCAAATTAGACTTAATACCTTTCAAAATTGAAAACTTGTGACGTTTATTTTTCTAAATAGATTTTGCATAATTATCCACAATTGATTAAAGCCGCGTTTTCTACGAAAATAAATAAAAGGCTAGTTTTACAAGCAATATTTCCAATTTTTATTGCATAGCAAAACATTTTAATACCCTTGCTGGATATAAATTTTTGTTGCAAATATTTTGTTTATATTTTTGCTGGAAAATGTTCTTTTTTCATAGATGAAATATTATTAAATATTATTAATGAAAATTTACAATTAATGCGGAATGAAGTAAAAATTATTGATTTGAGAAATGTATATTTTCATTTAAATTGAAGACGAAAGCAAAACTGCTTCGAACTTACTCTACTCCACCTTGCTTAAATCTTAGCTTATTATTTTCATAGTATTACTTTCCATAAATCCAGAATTTAAAAAACTCATCCCTTATAAAAATTTTGAGGCCCTGGATAACTGCCCAAATTCCAACGCCTGTCTTTTTAATATCGTGTGTCAAATGGGAAGCAAAAAATTCGTTCGAAAATTGTTTAAAGTTAATGATAAAATATAATTATAAAAATGTTGTATTTTTATCATCTTTTTAAAAATATTTTTACATTTCATCTTGAAAAATGCACAAGGAAAAAAATAAATCGTTAAAAAGATTTGTCGAGTAATGCAAAACGTGCACTTTTCTGTAAAAAGCTTTGACTGCCGGCCACACAAGTACGAAATCAGACAAGTAGTATAATTGAGTGGCAAAAAATGCTTTACAAATCTAAATGACTATACGCGGGCGGAATGAAATTAAAGTTGAACCAGTTGGACTACCCATTTTAATCTAATAAACATTCTAATCAGATTGCATATTCCCTGAATTATTGATTTATAAATTTAAAAGTATATAATTAATCACAATACAGTATGTGCTGATGTAATTAATTTTAACTTTACAATTATCTAAAAATTAAGTTCAGTAGGCTTCTGATTATTCGCGATATCTAAACAGAAAACCTATTAGAAAATGGGAACAAACTAAAATAATTTTGAGGAACAACATAACATATACTAAAACACTGAAAAGGACTTTTTTCAATTTAAAACTACGCAAAACGAAAGCATTTGTCTCCGTTATTTAAAATTTATAATAATAATGATTATAATAAATTATGTATATAATTTTTATAGAATAGTAAATGAATTAATATTAATAAAATTGGCAAAAAATAAAATTGAATAAATTGAAAAACTAAGTTAAACTAATAATCGAAAGCGTCCTATTAAATAAAATTTTTGGTATTTAGAACATGTAGCAATTATTAGGCAACTCCATTTTATGATTAATTGAAAAAAGTTTCAAAATTGTTATATTTTTCCATTTTCTTATCAAAGGGAAATGTGTGTACCTGCTCATGAAAGTAGGTCATTTTAGATCACCTTCCTTAATTTTTATAGTACATATTATCAAAAGCAATGACGCCCGTTGAAGGCGTCCCGATAAAAATTGCTGCATGCGAACGAGTTCTTACTATTAATATTTTCTTAATTTTTCGATTTCATATTAGGTATACTACAATATTTAACTACAAATCAATTTGATATCCTCAGTAATAAGGGCGTAACTCGAAATATGCGAGAGATATTTTCCCTAAAAAGATAGAGTAGCAAAGGGAAGGAATAAGTCACATACAGCAGTATTACAAAAAGTCTTCAATTACTACAAAATCTCTTTATTGTCTCAATCCCTCCCTTCGTAAAATTGTCATCAAGTATTTGTTATACCTCCATCATATTGTGTGATAGCATGAAAAAGAAGTCTTTTACATCCTTTACAGTATTCTAATGTAAGTTCAAAACCACAAAAAATAAAACCGACTCATTATTGTTCACCTTTCAGGTGTAAATATGCAGACTACCGTAAAACCTAGCGTATAGACCATACGTCGATTTTGGAGCTTATTTTATCGGGTAATTGGAGTGCGTGAGAATAATTCTTATTGCTTACGTTTTATATATTATCTTTTAACAACAGTATAAATTTCATTTAATCTATTATACATTTAGTTGTTTTGAGAAAAATCTGCACAGCGATTAAAAGAGCAGTAAATTATATACAAACACCAAAACAATATTTGCCTCATTCGAAAACATGTGTTAAGCAGAATAAGCATATTTTATTTTTCTTACAAGCTTTTTAATTTATATTTTAAAAGTAAAAATTATACCAATGCGTAGTATCAATTGTTGTATAAAAATCTAATCATTGCCCTTCCAATCTTTAATAACAGCGATTAGATTTTTCTACTATAATTACTTCATATCATGGCTACAGTAACTTTTA
>JARJDW010021544.1:0-16462 GCA_030264715.1 Adinopsis sp. GC000173
CATGAAATATGTGCTACTATATTATTGCATTTTGTTTATGTCACATGCTAAGCCTATTAAGTTATTACCATTGAAGTGTTTGTTAAATTTATTATCTATGGAGAGCGAATTTTGCCTACAAGTGTACCTATCTATGCATTTTTGCCCACACAAACCATGCGAGCAACGACATTAATTAATATTTAATAAACTTTAACTAACCAAAACAAGAAATAATAACTTGAATTTTTAAAAGTAAAACATACATGCAAAGCTGTGTCCAGACCAAGTAGCACAGAATCTAGATAAAATTAACGCACCTACCCTAACAAAAATATATAAAAGAATTTCGTTATTAGGCAGAAAAATGCGCCGATTTACTTCTTTTTGAATAAACTACTATATTTGAAACATAGGTTCATTTTATATCAATTTATACTGCATACTTTTGTCTGTGTTAACAACGAAAGAATAAAATACTGATTTTGTCACAGTGATAAGATAATTGTAAAATATGTGCTACTACATATATTATTGCATTTTGTTTATATCACATGCTAAGCCTATTAAGTTATTACCATTGAAGTGTTTGTTAAATTTAATATCAATGGGGAGCGAATTTTGCCTAGAAGTGTATCTATCTATGCATTTTTGCCCACACAAACCGTGCGAGCCACGGCATTAATTAATATTTAATGAACTTTAACTAACCAAAACAAGAAACGATAATTATATAGTTTGCTTAGTTTGAGTGTACGTAAAGTGAAAAAGTATAGGATGCATTGTAATTAGCTTAAAACTGATTATAATCGACGCTAACAAAACGGGAAAAATGATATTATCTACGATTTTCAGTTATTTGATTAACTAAACTATATATGAGTTGTTTCGAATCATAAAGGCGAACTCAATAAATGACAAAAATTTAATAATCCAAATCGAATTTATCAATTGAAGGATAAGGAGAAGTCCATTATAGGGGAGATTTCGGAGACGTGCAATAAGAGCTTTTTTATTTGGTGACAAAATGATGTATTGTACTTCCAAACATTAGTTTCAGTATATCTCAAAGAGCTATTAAGAGTACAAAGGAGCAGTAATTGAAAAAAATTGCAAATAAATATTTATGCATTGTTTACATATTTAATTTACTTTGCCGTTAAAAGCGTTTGATTTTTGGCATTTTCCATCAAAATTCATTAAAATTGTTTCAAAGGAGAGAAGAACGCAATTTTCTGAATTTTCAATTAATTATGATGATACTTGATAAAGAATTTTATGTAAAATGCCAATAAATCAAAGAATAGTCTGAAGAAAATCGTCAAAAATTCCTCACACACGCAAAGAATAAATCCTATACAAAATTTAATGCTAAAAGATTTCGACGAGACACTAAAAAGTATATGTTTTCCTATTCGTTGTCATGGAATTACTACGACTACCTCTTTATATCTACAATGGATCATTTCCGACGCACAGTCCATTGACGACCCCTGTATATTTCTCTTCTAAGGATTACGTGAACGACCAGCTTTAAAGACAAGTATTTAGAGTGTATTTGTAATGAAATTAGCGAAAAATTTGATTGATTTTTGGTCACCCTACATTGAAGCACTCAAATTTGAATTGGATTTATTCATACCAACTTTTTGTAGTGTTTATTAGACATTCTTTATTTCATTATCACATTTTAAATAAAATTATGGTCTATAGAATAGGTTATAATACTATTTATTACAATTCTAAATCACAATTTGTCATGCCTACTTCTAAACTATGCATAGACGCGTGAGACCTTTTTAAACTCACTATAAAGACAAAAATGTCGCTGTATACTTAAAATTCTATATTTTATCTATTTTATAAGCCTTTTATCAAATTTGGTCTATGTAAGATTTGATATTTGTTATTATTACCTACTAAAATTGAATTTTTAAAAGTTAAAAGATTGAAAATATAAAATACGATGAGATGCTGTCTCAAACCTCTTCGGTTGGTTAATGTTTCTATTAAAAAATTTCAAGTATAGGAATAAAACATAAGAAAAGTTCTTATCAATTTAAGTTTTTCTTTTTTTGCTTCTTTTAATAAAATTAATAAATCTTATTAAATTTTATGTAAAAAATAATTTTGATTCCCTGATATGTTACAAATCAAGTATTTATTTCGTTCCATTCGTATACTAAACTTATTTTACTCTATTATAGAAACCTTAAAATGAAGAATATGGAAAGAAGCGTTCATATGTAAAAAACGATGTTATTGACCAAAATACAGTTCTCCGAACCTTTATCAGAGAATATATACTCCGGATGCATGCAATATTAATCGAGTACGTCTCCATTTTTGTAGCGACGTTTAAAAAAAGCCTCTTCGCATTTAAAATAATAATCATATTAGTTGGCAGCCGCCAAATCGATACGACACGGCGTTGGCGGCAAAACATTGCTCGAAGACGCAATGAACTAAATACGCTAAGAAGCGTGTTGCTTAACAATTAGACAAATATGGGTTATTATTTTATTTATAGATAATAATCTCTGATAGAAAGTATAAAAGGAAAATGGGCGCGCAAAGGAAAGTGTTAAAAACGTTCAGTTTTTTTTCCTCTTCGCTTCCATCTAAATGGAAAATGATGCGCTGCGAGCGGTAAGTGGTTCAGCAAAAAGAGAGACATCACAACACACAACACAAGCACAACACACAAGCAGCGCATCAATTGGGGAGCGTTTCGATTCCAGCGCGGCGGCACAAACAATAATAAAAAAAATTGTTTGTGTGACAGACAGTTTTTCCGGAGCGCTCCCCCATCGCAACAGCGCACGATAAAAGTCGCATTACCGAAAATTGCTTCGAAATTCTGTTATAATAACTTTTTCATCGAAAACAAAATCTAGTTATATATATACACTTTTTTATCGAGTTTGTAGTACAACAACAGATGGTTGGCTTGGTGCGATCGTCTTTTGTTCATTTAGCGTACGCATCAATTAGCATAAATTTAAATCGTAATTTTTCCCGCATAGACGGAAAAAATAATCAAACCAAGCAACGCCTAATTGTTTTATAAATCGGCGACGACAGCCATAGCCGAAAATAATACCAACAAGTCTGATGGGAGCCTAATTACGGCGTGAACATGGAATATGATTGAATGGATGGAGTAGCTGTAAAATGATTCTATAAACGTCGTAATTTATTATCTAATAACAAATATACATATTGATAATGCGTTTATGAACATGTTCATAAACAAACAGTTAGATTGTACCTATGGAATGTTTTAAATTTTATTGCGCTATCTCTTGTCTCTTTGTTAAAATTAGTATTGCAGTATAAGTACTCAAAAAGATTATTAATTGCTGCTAAAGTTTTCGAAATGTAAAGTAATAAATGAAAGAAAACTTTTAAATTTTAAGTCTATCACTATATTCATTTCAATACTTGATGACTGGTTTTGGTTTAATATGCCATCATCTGATTCTTTTTACACAGTTTTTGGACTTGGTGGGATATTCAAATAAATAAATAATTAATAAATTAAATGATAAAGATTTTAAAACTTAATGGGAAATGGCAGTTCGCTCAAATCAACCCTTATCACATTAAGATACGCGAGTAACTGAATTGTCGATATTACATTATTGATTATTTATTTATGTGAATTTCACACCAAAATATAAAACTGGTTAAAAATAATCCGAAATTTTAGATTTTGCTCTGATACTATAACTGTAGTAAAGAGATAACTAGAAACGAGAGTAATAAATGTCTAAAATACAATTTTTTGAAGTTTTATAGGATTGAATGAAATCTATAATCAGAATTTATTGATATATTTTTAAAATTTGTCATTAATTTACAAAAAGTTTATGATTTTTATTTGAAATTTCAAAAAAATATCTAATGATTTGCTTATAAGGTATATATTGAAATTATTATAGTTTTTTATGAGTATTTACAGCTAGCCCAATGACTTATAAAAAATTCAATACATTTATTAAAAATGAAAATTTAGTCAACAAGGGTGAGCAGTCTATTTTGACAGTGCGTCTACTACATATCTAAATATTTTTTTGTGTGAGTCGTTTATCGGAAAAGCAATAAAATGTCAATGGCTTATGATATAGGTACATCAGTGATGTTTGATATCATATTAGTGAAATATTCTTTTTGATCGCGCCTATAGATGGTAAATTTATTAAAAATATAATATTTGATACAATAATGTCTTTGTGACTACTTATTATCTGCAAATTAATTTGTAGTTTGTCTATAAGAAAGTTCCAAATGAAAAAATTTAAGCTGCCAGTCGCATAAAATTCAATACACGTATTAAAAATGAAAATATAATCAACAAGAGTGAGCAGTCTATTTAGACAGTGCGTCTCTACATATACATAAATATTTTTTTGTGAGTCGTTTAACCGAAAAACAATAAAATGTCAATGGCTTATGATAAGCATCAGTGATATTTGATATCATATTAGTGAAATATTCTTGTTGGTTGCGTCTGCAGATGGTAAATTTATCAAAAAACATAATATTTGGTACAATAATGTCTTTGTGACTACTTATTATCTGTAAATTAGTTTGTGGTTTGGCTATAAGAAAGTTCCAAAGGAAAAAATTTAAACGGTCATTCAATTGACATTACTTTCGAAAATAAAATGTTGCGGAATGTGCAGGACATTATCATAAATCGNAGTTTTTATAGATTAGCTATTTGTGCTAAATTTAAATCCCATAGGTTATATTTAGATTTGGACAATTGAGTTCAAAAACAAAGGGTATATGAAATGAAACCACAGACAAGCAACGACCCATAAGTTAATAATTGTTCATATACTAATGAAGCTGAGTTAATATAGTGCAAACATTATATTATAAGTAATTCACTGTTAGCTACAATAATCATAAAAAAACTGTTTGACCCTTTAGGGACGACGGGTCACATAAGCCAATTTCAATAAATTTTAAAAGCCGAATAACCCAAATTTACGCTGCATATACATTGAATATGCATTATTGAATTATTTTAGTGTATGTTTGTGCACAGGATGTTGATACAATATATTGGATAATTCTTTCTGTTACATCTACTCGATACTTATTAGAATTATGAATATCCCAAAGAATGACTATAGATAAATAAAGTAAACATATTTTGTTATAAATACATTCCTAATGCTGGTAGGAATCATAATCGTAAGGAAACTTATAAGCGTAAACTTCTACTTGATGTGTTAGACGCATATTTATTTTAAGATTTTTCCTATAGCAATAAATATCTTATTGCTACTATGGGTCTCATACGATCAAGCCTCCTCATAATGTGAGCTATTATAATCACATAACAACGTATAGGCCCAAACAAATACCTATTTCCTAACATTTTGAATGCATGAATTGCATAGTGCCAAATAATAATTTGGGCGTATGAGCTGTAATGTGATTATGGTTCCTAATGATGTTAGGTATGATAATCACGTAAAGACCTATAGGTGAAAACTTCTACTTCAAGTGTTAAAAAGAGCATTTAAATATCTTCTTTATAATGTGGAATACCAATTTTTATCGCATAAGTACGTTACATATAAATTATAAATTATACTTATATAAAATTACATACCTTTATTCTCAAGTAGTAAGTGCCGAAAAACCAAAGAGTTCCACCATGCTGAAATTTTTGCCAAAATTTTCAATCACTGCACGCACGTAGTTGAACGCGTTGACAATCACCAGTGAACTAAATCAAATTCTTATCAATTGCAGTTTTTTTGGTTGTGACGTGGCACACAAACCTGTCCAGACGCTGCAAAGACGCAGTAAACAAAGTATGAGTTACCTACGTAGCAAGTGGAAAGTCATCATAAAAATATTTCTCAAATTTTATAAATTTTCTTTAAAACAAATTGTGTATAGTTGACTATGTACTTATTATTCTTTATTATAAGTCGTGATTCATAATGTTTCAACATGATTCTTCTCCTTCGTAAATTGCTATTAAAAAATCACATTTTTTGGGTTCTGCGAATGTAATATTGTAAAATATACCCGTACCGAAGGGGTTAAGACAAATACGAGTTTGTGTGCTACATTTATTTCTTAATTTGCCGTTAAATATCACATATAGAAATATTCACTAGATGCTGTTGTATAAAAACGCATCAACAACGTTAAATATTATTTTGCACCAGTATGTTCAAAAGTCAACTTTATATAAAACATTTGAGAAATAACTTTTTGATGATGATGGAAGAGCGACTAGAATGGTAAGGAAATAGGCTGCAAATATGTGAACATTGCTAACATTACTTTAATCTAACAAATTAGTTATTATATGTCTCATTTATAAAGATATTTAGCAGTTTAATTAATAAAATACAAGTAGCTTTTTGATTTTAACTGTTTCAAAGCGTAAACTACCTTTTTAAGCACCGTTACATAAACAACTATTATCACATTTTATAAAGTTATTTCCCTTGGGTATTTTTAAATTTCAATTTTAAATTTTCAATATAAATATTTAAATGTATAAATTTTTGTGATAAATTAGAAGTGGGTGCTGCATATTTTTATCAAATTTTACTAATTTCCTTTGCAGTTGGCTGTAAATATTTACTTATAATAAATTTGTTTTTAAATAATAAAGTCAACATTTTTAAATGTATTTAAAGGTATTGTTGCAAAACAAATGGATAAGTATTAGTGTCTATAAAATAAATTGAAGTATACCAAATTTGAGTAGAATGACATGAGAATAACGAAGCGTATAAAGACATTACAAATAATTATTGTTATCAACAATGCAATTAAAATTGCAATTAAAAATCCTTAATGTCTTCATTTATTGCTTCATGCGAACGTACAATTATCGCAATTTTAGTTTATTGAACGCTAAATCAAATATTTTCAAGTTTCATCACACATTAATCATTATTTTATTAAACATTTTCTAATAGTTTTATAATTATATTTGAGCAATATAGGTATCTATATGTGTAGTGGTCGAGAAAAAAACGTAGTTATTCTATAATATATACGGCTAATGTACATTTTAAAAAATTGAATTAACGTGTAATGTAATAAATAACCAAATAGGAAGTAATATTCATGGGTTTGTAAAAAAAACACTTTTTCGCTGTTTGGTATAATTACCGCGCGTTTCGTTATGATGATTTATCTAAAACATATCACACACACAATATAAATCATACCACGATCTTAATGGAACAATTCAACAACAAACAAGGCAACCGTTGCGTAATTGGTTTTCGGTGTTTTAATTAAGTTTTGATGCGCTCTATGTCTATGATACAAAGAGCATTTTTGGGGGGTGAATGGTGCAAAAATTTTGTTTGCCGCCGCCGACGCCGCTAACTTTAAAGCCGTTTAATCATTTCGCATATATACACTTGAGGGCTAATCGGGCGCTGCTGCACCAACAGCCGAGTAGGAGATAATTAAACATTTTAAGCTTTAATTTATTTCGCAGCTTAAGATCGATTCGAATTCGGTGGGGGCGGTGCAGACGGCGTGCGCGATAGATAGCTAGCTTTATCATATAATTAAATTGTTTTGCGTATATTAATATATGCCCACTTCCCCGTGCGGTATTTATCTTAATTATTTCGTGCAAAAATCGGCGCCGTATTTTAACGGTACGCGCGCGCCAATTTGCGCTACGATTAGATTGTTAATAGTGTGTTCGCAAACAAAACAGAATTAGTTAATACATACACCTCACATTTCAAGTGTTTATTAACTTTTATAGCCGCGTGGTAATTTTAAATTTTAATGAATTATTTATACTTTTTTTATTCGTTATTTGAAGTACGTATATAAGCTGTTTAAGCCGTTTAATAAACGAATTTTGCTGGGATTTTTACTGTCTGTTTGTCTAGTATGTGCAAACAAGAAATTAGTTAATATTTTTTTGAAAAGTACACGTACATGCAGATAAATTGCGACACCTGTCACCTATCTACTATATTCTTTATCTGTTTATTAATATGTTAGAAATATATAATAAGTTTCTAATGAGAATCGTTATTTATTTTAGGAGTGCAAAAAGTGACCTTTACGACATTAAATTTTAATTAATTATTTATACTTTTTTATTATTTGAATTACAAATAAGCCATCTAAGCCGTTCAATAAACGAATTTTGCTGGGATTTTTACTGTCTGTTTGTCTAGCATGCGCAAACAAAAAAATAGTTAATATTTTTTTAAAGGAACATGCAAATTATTAAAATGCAAGCATATTGTGAGATAAATTGTGAACTCTGTCACCTATCTACTATATTTTTTATTTTTTCATTAATATTTTAGAAATGTCTAATAATTTTCTATTGAGAATCGTTATTTATTTTAGGAGTGAAAAAATGACCTTTACGGCATGGAATAGTGGAAAACTAAAGCAAGTCAATTTATAACATTTTCAATATAATCTATACAGAAAAAGAAGTCGTCGTGTTAATATAAAAATGCAGTATTTTGGTAAATAAAGTTTTTACCTTGATAGTAAATATTTACGGGAGTGCACATTAACACTAAATTATACATAAAAAAGGTGTGAAATATAATCTTTTTGATTTTTCTTTGTGCATTTTAATTAATTTATCAAAGGTGAATAATTTTAACAACAATTTAAGATAAAATCAAACATGTTAAAGAACAGAAATCGACTGAGTTAAAATAATGTAGAATGAAAAGTTAAATCTAAATCGATTGGTGTTCAATAAACTAAAATTGCGATACCAGATTGCATTTTCTGACGAAACAATAGCAACGTACCTAGTTTTAATTTCATTTTTAACGTGATTGTTGTAAACAATAATTATTACTAATACATCTTTTTACGCTTCGTTATTTTCATGTTATTTATCGCCTCGTATCGTATTTTCTTTGAAAGGAAAAAACAAAACTGCTTAAATATGCATTAAATGGCGTTTAATATTACTAATAATTATCCATAATTGGTAATTAATAGAAATTAAAGCACAATTGTACATAATTTTTATATGTAAAGCCATTCATTAAACATAATGATTGAATGATTAGAAATCGCTATTTATGCATTTATTAAACGGCTGAGATGTGGTTCACAGTTTTCTATTGAAACATTTTAGTTCATATTTCGTTAAAAATGTAAATAAAAGCGATATTATTATACTAATTCTCTACAATTATGACACGTTACATACTTAATCAACTTAATTTGAAAAATTGATTGCAAAGGAATTTAGATCTATTCAACTAATAATTTAATAAATCTGTGAAATTATTTCTATTTATACGCTGTCTTTAATTAAAAATGAAATGAAAAAGATGTTGACACAAATTATTCGAAAAATCAATACAATTTGTAAAGATTTTAGATAAAAATTAACATAAATATTGAATATTTTTACTAGATATATATTTATTTTTATTTACTATACAAAAATTTGGTGACAGTGATTTGACAGTGGATAAAACTGTTAAATACAAATTCGATATTTATCTCACTGTTAAGAGAAAGATTGTCATTTTAAAAAATCTTACGATGTTTTGTAAGGTATTTTCATAGGTGAATTGCTAAAAATTGCTAAAATATTTTGCTTCTTTACTAGATATATTAATATTTTATATTTTTCTTAATTTGATCTTAGTATCTGCAAAGTTTGTCGGTTTACAACATTTTGATTAACTCGTCTTGTTGTTTGCTAATTTGTCTATGTGTCTGTATGAAAACGAATTTAAACTTAAGTACTTACTAAAAACTAAATGATAGTAAAATTCGTTAATTACTTTCACACCACTAAGCAAAGTATTTTAGCAATTTTTAGCAATCCACCTTGCAAAACGACGTATACCCAGTTGAATGCCCTTAGCAAGTATACATGTGATTATTTTAAATGATAATCTTATTTCTAATAGCGTAAAAAATATGAAATTTATATATAACAATCCACTTTTCTTAGAAATGACTTATCTCCAAAGTGATAAATTTAATGAAGTTAATGAATAATAAAATAAAAATGGGAAAAATTGTGCAATAAACAACATTCATTATCATTTATTCAATTTCCAAAATTTAAACAATTATTTTTATGTTATCTCAATGAAATTTAAATCTTTTTGTTTTAAATATTTTTAACAGGCAACCAACAAATGAATATTTATTGCACATAATAAAGAATTTAATAAAAAATGTTCCATAAATGTTAAATTCCTGAATGAAAATCAATGAAATTATAAAATTATCTTGTTATAATTATGACATATTACATATTTAATAAAATTAAATCATGAAATTAATTGAAATGAGCACAAAATTTGCATGGAACGGTGAAGAAAACTGTCGATTAGCACACGGTGGATGGTAGAAAGAGCGATGAGGAACAATAAACTATCGCGCTAATTGCGTTCGCTTCCAATAAAATTATCAAACTAATTGCGCATCAATGATATACACGATTTAATGATATTTATATCAACTAATTGAAATTCCACAAAAGCGTCGGATAATTGGAGTAAAATGTGCGGTGCGTTCTACCATAGAGAAGAGCGATGAGGAAAAATCATAAACGCATCGACTTTCATATATTCATCAGTATATGAAAAGTGTTATAAAAAGATGAATATCGTTTAATTAACGTTCGCGTGCTTATTATATGGATTTGGATGAAAGGAATCTGCAAGTGCAGCAACACTGATAACACTTTCTAACACCATCTTCAAAACGAAACATGTGAAAGGAAATTATATACATCCTAATGCTGCTGCCGCTCCCGCCCGCCCGCACGCCTGCACGCCTTCCGGCTCAATAAGAACGAAAAAAAGAACCAAGCAACGACGTTTGTATCTAATTCTATACACATTCTTATCGAGAAAATTAACATCTTAATTATAACAAATCTGAAAATAAAATGTGTAGTGATTTATGACAAACATGCGATCTATTAATTAGCAACACTGCAATAAAATGCCTTCTTTACTATTGTGCGGAAAATGATCGTTTTTTGCTACTAAGCAGGCGGAAAATAATTTCATTGAATTTTTATTAGTTAATTTGAAAAAAATTAATAAATAAATTATATTTTAATATAAAAATAATTTATCATATAATAATTATTTATGAATATTTAGACTGCCAAAGAATTTAATCTCATATTATTAATTCAAACTGTTTAATACTAAATATTTTGTTTTGATTATAATTTTATTAAAATTATTGAAATTATTAATCAAGTGGAATATAATTAATTAGTTCTTAAAATTGCTGCTAAAAATGAATTTACCTATTTATTTATAAAAATAATTTTATTAATATTTAAACTACTAATGTGAATAAATAAAATCAATAAAATACATTACATATGTTTTTATCATTAATAAAATATGGTTTATGGTTTTTAAATTTTCCACTCAGTATTAAACAAAGTAATTCGTAATTTTTTACTAAAAACAGTTAAAAAAATGTTCTAAACTATTTTGTATAAAATTTATTTTAAATAAAGAAACACTTTAAAGCTTAAACGATCATTCCTTTTGTGTCATATATAGTTTTAATAAATATATTTATTAAATATAAATATAATAAAAAATGTATTAATAAAATATTTTTCATATAGTTTTTAAAATTTCAACCCAGTTTAAAATAAAGTAATTTATAAATATTTACTGTAAAATATGCGAGTAATGTACCTATATTGTAAATAAAATATATTTTTAATGCAAATTCATTGATAAATAAAACATATTTTTAATCCCCGCAAAAATAAAACTAATAAAAATATAACAGGCATTTCAATAGTAGTAGTATTATTTTTTGAATTAATAATATTTTGCAATAATATATAAAAATGTGCATAAAATATTTTCAAATAATTTATTAAATTGTCTTTAAAACAGTAATTCATGTTGTATATTTATAAAACTTCTCATAAAATAAATTTATCTATTTATATAGTAAAAAAAGTATGAAATAAAATTAAATTCTTTATAAAAAATTTCATAAATTAATTTTTAGTTAAAGAACGCAATTTTATGTCAATAAATACAAGATTAAATTAATATTTGATATTATATTAAGATTATATTAATATTATTCATTGAATTGATAATAATGACAAAAAATTCGTCAAATAAAATGCATAAAATATTTTTTAAATTATATAATACAATTATAAAATTGTCTATAAAACATTAATTAATATTGTGTATTTATAAAGATGTTCTGAAAAACTTCTCATACTACAAATTTATCTATTTAGGTAGGTATATATATAGCAAAAAAATGTCAAGAAAAATTAAATTCTTTGTAATATATTTCATAAATTAATTATTTAGTACAAATAACGCATTTTTATGCTAATAAATAATTTTTAACAAAAAAGATTAAAACAATTTTTGATATTATATTCTGATTACATTTATTACTATTTTTCTAATTTAAAATTTATCTAATACGAAATAAAATTAAATTCTTTATAATATATTTTATAAATCATTTTTTTAGTGTAAATAACACATTTTTATGTCAATAAATAAAGATTAAATTAATTTTTGATATTATATACCTACAGTATATTTCATATACAATTGTAATTAATTGAATGAGAATAATAACAAATAATTCGTCAAATAAAATGTGCGCCATATTTTATGTCGAATACAAAATTTAATTGATGGAAAAACAATGTTTTTACTACTATTAGGTAATAAAATTTATAAACAGAGTCAATTTGTACAGAATTGTATTTTTATTTTATTGCATTGTATATAATTTGTTGAACGTTGTTAATAATGAGTGTGTTTGAAGAAATAGCGAACTACAGTTACAATATTTTACTCTTACTTTACTTTTAAAAGCAAATATTTATTCATCTTTTTATGTTATCCGTAGGTACTGTCTCATTCAATAAATGTATTATATTTACTTTTTATCTTCGTCTAGCTGCAATAAAATTAAGAAAAAGTGACGATTTGTCGAGAATTGTTATTTCATTGTTATGTCGCAATTGATTGAATAAAAAAAGTGCGTGTATTGTTGAGAAAAAGCGAAAATTACAGTTAGAATATTCTTACTCTTCTTACTCCGAACTCAAATATTTATTAACCTTTTTTTATGAGCTGCTGCTATACGAGTATAGTAGAAAAAAATGTCATTGAAGCCGTTAATAAAATAACAAGAACACTTTTCCTTTATCAAAAACTGTCTGGGAATGAGCGTTGAATATAAAACAGCCGAAAGCAAAAATTTTCATCATCGCGTTTGTATATCTATATAGTAGAGTAGATTTTTTTTTCGCGCGCGCCTGTTCCAGACGAGTTGTCGAATTGTATAGGAAGCCAATGGAGAAGGTTGTAAAGTGTTCGCAATGCATTGTATTCATTGTATGGGATGTATAAAATACATATATAGATATCGATCGATTGATTTTTCAGCAAGCTGGAAGCAGCATGTGCAATTGACAATCTCTGCTGCTTGCTCTCCCTATCGTCCAATAAGAACGAACTTCTGAAGAGTCATCCACTTTGTTGAGGGATTCTAAACATTAAAAGATCGTTGGGAGGGATGTCTGCAAATAGCAGGAGTCATTCTTCCTGCGTTGCTTTAGTCTACCGGTCTCATAGAAGAAACAGCTCACTGCTGAAGAACTTTAGAAACACGCGCGCGCTTTTTTTCTTTACTTTCCTACCTATCTACCGACCGACGACCAAACGCTTGTTTGCTTGAGCATCGAGCATAACAAAACACATGGTTTTTTAATTGAATGAGTTATGTGAGTTGTTGTTTTTCCATCAAGAACTGCTAAAAAGTGTTTGTTTAAAATAATAATAAACAGAAAATGTATAATCTAAGAACTTTACTTTGGCTCGTCGCATTTTTGGTAAGTTAATTTAACTGTAGTTTATTTTTTATTACCTTTATATTATACCTTTTTATAAAAATTTACATATCAGGCTATAATTCAAGGCTGTACGCATATATAAAATATTTTAATCAATTACTAATTGATTTATAACATAATCTTTAAATTGATGTAAAACTCGATGTTTAGCGCGATGTTTTCATGTCGTCTTTTTTGCAAAGTGACTAATGATTAACCATTGAACACAATTTCCTTTTTGCAACACAAAAAAATTATTTAATCAGCTCTAATTACCTACAAAAAAGACAACCGGGTAAATGATTGAGGTGGAAATGCAATTGAATGATGATTATTGAAGCGTAAAAATCGATTTCTATCAATATGAAAAATTGTTTTCGGATTTAATCATTTTTTGAAAGTGGAAATTGTACCACAACTATTTAATATGCAAATTTCTTATATAAAAAAAACAACAAAACCATAATCGTCATAAATGCGAGCGCAGGAAATTTAAATTGTCGCTGGTAAAATAATGTCAGGTTTAATCGTGCTAAATTTTATAAATGTTCATGTAGCATAAGCAAATGAAATGCGTTAAAGTAAATGTAACAAATTTTTATCATTTCACGTAGATTTACTCGAATAATGAACATTTTTATGTGCATCGCATTTTATTATTATTTATTATTAGATATTACTGTTTTAAATTCCAACGAATTCATTCAAATATTTTACTGTCACAATTTGAAGAATAAGAAAAACGTTAATGGTTTTTATAGCAATAAATTATTCTACCTGCTACAAACTTAAAATAAAACTATTTATGGATTTATTTAAATTATCCACGACAATAATGAAATTGTTTGTCTACAATGCAATTCATTCTAACATTTTAATAGTTTTTCATGCAATAAATAAACGACTATTTAAAATTAAATATTCAATACTGTATCTTTATAATCTAAATAATGGAAACGATTAAAATTTTATTAATATATAATATGCTTAAACCTTATTAAATTTGATAGGAATTAGGTACATTCAAATACGTACTTAATTTACAATACTTTAAAAATTAATAAAAATGATATTATAATAATAAAGTTAATTCAAATGTTTTACTAATTAATAAATAATATCTTGTCAAAATTAAAAATATGTTTGTTTCCAATGTTAAAATTTTATTAGTTAGTAAATTAATTTATGCAAAAAGTATAATAAATTACAAATGTTAATATTTATTGTGTGTCAAAGTTTAAATAATATAAAAAATACATGATTTTATTGCATTATGCAACGTTGCTAAATTTTAAATAAATCTATTTACGGATTCATTCAAATTCCTGACAACAATGAAATATGTGACTATAATAAAATTAATTCAATATTTTACGAACAATCCGTTTAACGGTGTTTCATAATATAATAAACAAAACAGTGCAATATTCAAGAATTTAAAGATTTTATTTACTATATTTATTCAAGTTCATAATTTGTTTTGTAATATTAAATTAGTAATAAATATTTTCTTAATAAATTTGTACATAATGTTTAACATAATTTAAACTGCAATAAATAATAATGTTAAAAAATGAAATAAAACTATTTATGGTTTCATTCATATTCCGAACAACAATGAAATGTGAAATGCAACTCATTTAAATTTTTTACTAAAATGAAATATTTTAATGGTTTCTCATTCAATGCATAAACTTCTATTTAAAATGAAAATTGAATATTCACAGCTAACGAAATGAGCAACCAAAAATTAATTCAAAGACTTTATGAATACCTAAATAATATTTATTAATTACGAATATGTAGTTTGCTGTGATATAATATTTAAAAATGATAAATAGTTTCTTAACAAACTATTCGTGCATATAAATGGTAGAGGTATTGAGTGTCGAATAATATTATACTATCATAAATTAGAAATTCAAAAACATATTAATGGTCTTTATTACAGTAAATAATGTTGCTACAAAATTGAATTAAAACTATTTATGTATTTATTCAAATGCTCAGCAACAATGAAATATGTTTGCCTCTAATACAATTAATTCAAATAGGTATATTACTAATAAGAAACATTTTAATGGTTTCTCATGCAATAAATAAACACCTATTAAAAATTTAAATTATTTTACATTCAGCTGTATAGCTATGACCTGAGCAACTAAAACATTTAATGCTAAATAAGATAAAAAATCAATGTTTAAATAATGCAATTAAGCAATGAACGTTTGAAAGATTTGAAGAAATAATGTTAATAAACTCTACAACAGTAAATAAATAAAATAAGTAATAGAAAACCATTTATGTATAAAAAATTAAATTAATAATTACTCAAAAAATTAAAATATTTGTTTGTAATGATATTTAATAAATAAAACTTATAAACTTTGCTAATTAAAGTACAAATCGATGTAATAATTAAAAAAAATATGAAAAATGTTAATAGTTTTTGCTAATAAACTATTCGTGCATAAAAATTGTAATATTTTACTGCCATCATAGTTAAAATATTAATGCTTTTTTTGCAGCAAGCAATGTTAGAAAAACACTATACTTACATAGAAGAATTCGAGAGTTTTTACAATAAAAAAATATTAG